>APFE030615402.1:0-41414 GCA_000404065.3 Pinus taeda | reverse complement strand
CTCAATGGCAAGTTTCTCACTTTCGGCGACAAGTTTACATCAATGACCTTCGACCGAGAGATTTTGCGTGGTGTTCGACGCCAAGTCCCTTTTTCACACCACGTAGATTGTATTGTAGTACCTTGAGGGTCATTGCCATTATTGGTGATTCCTCTTGCGCCTGTTAACAACTTACATCATTGGCTGGTAATCAGGCGATGTCTTTCCATGTTCGACTCCAATTTTTTTTTTCACATGGATTGACTTGTACTCCGAGTGAAGATTGGCTGAGTTTGAAGACCCAAGATCTAGTTTCATCCATCCGGGCTGCGATATATTCAGGAATATAAAAACATCCAGTGTACATCATTGCCGAACAGATGATCATCCAAATCAAAGGATGATGTGTCCATATCATTAGTTTGTCACACAGACGATTGTCTGTCCTATGTACATGAAAATGAATTTATAAAGCTGAGCATGGGAATGCCCGCCTCAGCTAGATCATGAAAAAATGTTGTCAAAATAATGTATTGTATTGTATCTTATTACAGGTCACCTCCCAGCTCGGAAAAAATTCGGATCCTCATAGTAAAGCATTTCACCCGACATCGGAAAGATTAACGACCTCATGCTTTAGGGGGCAACTGTTATAGACATTTTTGGGCACTTCAACCCCAATCAAAAATGTCCATAAACTGAGGGCTCTTAAGTCCCTAAAAGTGTTGCTTCACTGCCTAAAGGAAACAAGGTCAACTGATTACATCATCTCCCAGAAGTTCTCCACTGAAAACTGCTCATAAATGGTCAAAACTGGACCATACTGAAAGCTCCATGCAGAGGGTGTGATGCATATCACCTTCCCAATGTACAGAGTGCGATGCATACTGTTTTTCTCCTCTATAGGGTGCGATGGTCGGGAATGGACAAATGGCAGGGACCAAAATGCGAGGTGGAAGATCATGGAATCTTCCAGAAGCTTCCCCTCTGACACTTGCCACTCCATTTTCGACCAGGAATGAGTAAGAGATCATCATTCTCCAAGTGGAAGCAGGAACTATCAGAGAGAAGACACTAATCAAGATCCCAAAAGATGACTCACCTCTCTGTAATCATCTATATATGGATCCCTCATCACAGAGATCCAGGGGCTGGAAGTAACTTATAGAGAAGTGTTGTTGGTATTCTAGTGCACATTCACAGTGTTGGGTGATTTAGCTTTGGTTGAGGTGAAGAAGGGCTTCTTAGCTGGAGGATGATGTTGGGTCAGAGCACATGGTTGTAATCTTCTTGCTACTTTTCATCTGAATAAAGCTCTTCTTGTTTCCTTCCATATTCTTGTGTACTTGTTTATATATGCTTGTATATGGTTAATGCACATTTGATCCTGCATTATTTATGAACTTAGATCCTTGTTTCCTGCATAGTAGTATGTTGCTGTGATTCTACAGGTCCTTTTGAAGCTGAGCAGACAAAGAGCAAGTGGCAAAACTCTATCAAGAAGGAGAGGAAATCGAGCGCAAGACTCAGGTTGGACCTCTTGGTTCTCCTCTCATCTATTTTCATAAAAGGAATCAATAGTAGACTTTGATTGTTTGTTTCTAAGATAGCCACCCATCTTAGTGGGAATAGCAGCATCCGTGTGGACACTACTCCCGTATAACAGGAGGGCCTTGATGTATTCCCATCAATGACACGAAACAAATATCATGATTTGAGATAGAATGATGTTGGTGCGAAACTAGTTTAGGAATGAGGGACATTGAATGAAAGATTAGGAGTATTGTAGTTGAGATCAACTGAATGACTTCTCTTGAATGTATTGGTGATGTTGAATGGAGGTTGAAGCATTGACCCAAAACCGAAAATGGAGGCTTTGATATGGTATGATCAACCAAAATACAAACATATTTCCCAACCTAACAACCACAGATATGAAGTGGAAGAGTGTTATGTTCAAGAGAAACTCCCTGTCATTAATAGGTAGAGTACCCTATTTTCCAAAATTCCCCAACCATTTCTGGTTAGTACCTATTTATTTTTTAACAAGCTTGAGGAGTATAACATATGCTTGTTATGTAAGTTCATCCTTTGGATGAATCCCCCTGAGTATATTTAATGAACCATGAGAAGGAGTGGTTTGGTCCCATCATGTTAGATGATTCCATCATTGTTTGACATTTTTACGAGTCCACCAAAGGTCTAACTCGACTCCTTTTTCATGTTTAGAGAGTTTGAAAAAGAGGTGAAAAAGAAAACTACGAAGGTTCCTTTCCATAAATAGTCTCTTGAGTTTGAAAAGGAATAAAATGATACTCAGGAGAACCTCTTAGCCATGTTCAACTAAGGTATTCATTTTTCATAAATAATCTATCTCGGTCTGGAAAAGGGTTAAAATTATACTTAGTAGACGTATTTTCATTTACTTTAACAAGTTTGAAAAGACAAGTGCTCAACAATCTTTTCATATTTTGGGAGTTTGAAAAGAGTTGAAAGAGGCTTCTAGGGGGTTCCCTTTTCGTAAGTTTTATAGAGCCTAAAAAAGTGATAAAAGTATGCTCTTTGGTCAAAATGATATGTTTCAATTCAGATATCATCAAATCCGTTAAACAACTATCAACTTGCTGAAAAAACTACCAAAGGATTAAAAATACATAATCCATGATAAAATTGAGTCATATTCAAGTCAAAATATTAAAATATTAATAAAATAATTATGAAAATGACTGTAAAATAGGAAAAAAGTAATTCATTTTTACCATTTCACATTTTACCTCTTGGTGAGTGAGATCTGAGTGCTTTTTACCCTCAATCTTCTGTAGCTGATTGCGTCCAATCCAATGGATCATTTCAAGTGTCGTCACTTCTAGGTAGGACATCTCACCTTATTTTTCCTTTCTATGGTTCCATTTTTTCATTTCATGCAATTTTTTTCCAATTTTGAGGTCCCGAGGACTTCAATTTTTTGTCGTAAGTCCAAGGCACCCCAACAATGTTAAAAGGTATGTTGGGAAGGAAAAAATTGTATTTCCTAGGGTGCTACAGTGCACTGTATACCCTTAGGAGGTGTGTTGGGCACAATTTTCAAAAACAAAATCTTGTTTCTCTCAAAATTCTCCCAATTTTTTGCATGAAACTCACTCTAATGGTTCTTCTTGTTGTGTTTCAGGTCTTCATCAGAACAAAAAGGCTCTGATATGGTCAAAAAGAGAACATAAGGAACAATATTTAAATGCAACTAAAGATTTTCCACTATCCACAATTTGAGAGATTGTGGGCTCCTAAAATGTTTTGGCTTCCTAGGATGAGAAAACAAATGGAGCTATTGGAATATCTTCTCCAAGCATGGCATGTTCAGGCACGGGAATTCAAACTTGGAGCACATATGCCCCAGATATAAGTTGAACATTTATACTTCTTGACAAGTCTATTGAGGCAAGGTGCCTCCATCTCTATATTTGGTTTGAGGAGGGGTGGAGAGACAATCAAGGATTACATTAGTGCACACTAGAGACCGAGATCCCAACCGACCAAGCATGGGAAAATCAAGGTCAAGGATGTGTTCTATTTTCCTTCAATAATGATCTTGTTTATCATTGCTAGATTGGCTGGTAGTGCTAATCTACATTTTGCCAATATGTCTCATATGTAGTATGATTTAGTGTATGGAGTCAACATTATTCAACTACAGTGAGGGAGTACTGGAAACTATGAAGGAGTAACTAACCAAGGAAAAGGATGGACAGTTGAAGAACTTTGGTGATGGTTTGATCTTGATTTTGTTTGCCTTAGAGAGGATTCCATTGCTTCAGATACAATATATATCACTTGAGCCTTTATATACAATACTCCCACGGATGAGGAGGTGGGTGGATCTCATGTCCATACATACAGGTCTGCCATCGATGAGCTTCACACTAGTATTATTATGATGGTAGCGCGTGCAACTCATTATGATTGAAGACTATTCATGTGCAGGGATGGATTTCCATGGAGACTCATAGCTCATGCTTCCTGGTGGCAAACAATGGGGTGCCATAGGTAAAACAAGAAACATTTTGATCATTTTTTGTGTTTTTAAGTTTTACAACTTTTTCTTATATTTTCTATTTATCCCAGACTAAAATATTGATTTTTTCACATGCAAATGTTGGATCCGTTTGACCTATGGGTTCCTCCTATCTTCAACACGTGGGAGAACCACAACAGTTATCAGTAGGAGTACAATTTTTTGCATGAGGACGAGGGTTCTTGTAGTATCTTAATATGGTTGAGACTCTTGTAGAGGTCAAGAGACACATGGAGGGGTTGACCCAGGATATAGTGAATACTAGGGTCGACCAAATCCCTATGAGATAGCAGTGTCATACTATTAGCATGCTTGGTCGTATCAGCAGACTATTGTGCAAGATGGCTTTTGAAGTAGCTTGTTATCATGAGCATCATGATTAGTCTACTAGGAGGCTTATATATATAGCCATATTTTGAGTGCATGATTAATATGTATATATATATATATTATATATATATAATATATATATATATATTAAAGTCGTGTGCATATGTGTCTCTGGCACAATTTTTTGTAAAACCAAACTTTGATATATATACTTTTAGAAAATTATATATTACAGAGCAATGGAACACATAAAATATATTGCAGAAATATAAACACAGAAAACACATAAAACAAGAGAGACTCAGGTATATGTGGTTTAACCAATTTGGTCTACGTCCATGGAGAAACAAATAGTCCTTCCTTTTATATTATCCAAAAAACTGAAGAGATACAACCTACAGCAAATTTGTTGTAATTCCCTCTTCGGTCTCACACAATCTCCTCCCTCTTTCCCACTTAGAATACAGATATACATAGACGTAATACAATTCCCTCGTATATAGTGAGGGGTTGCTTTCTAGGGAAAAAAACATTAAATTAAACATAACTTCTACTGTCAAATCTCCACCTAATGAATGGCCCAGATTGACTATGAAATTACAACATTTTCAAGGAAATGTTACATCTATTTTAGCTTCGGGGGCACTGCCCCCGATCCCTCGCCAGGTGGGAGGCTCCAAATAATCGTCGTTTCCCCCCTGGATCCCCCTAGCAGTGTACATTTTAGGGATGGCATTATCGCCACATTACAAGCTGGGGTCCAATGTGGCGATACCTCTAAATAAAGAAGATAATCAGGCTCCACACCTAACAATCTCCCACTTGGAGACTGATTATATAAACTCCACCACTGCTTCATTTGCTGGACAATTACTCCACTTTGGACCTAATTGTTTCTCATATTCATCATCATACTCGAAGACTAATTGAAACTGAGTAGAATCTCAGTTTCTCCGTGATTACAGCTTTTTTTAACATATCTGCAAGATTCTAGCTAGTGTGTATTTTTTCTAGCTTCAATTGTCCATCTTCCAACACTGATTGTATGAAATGGTACTTAATTTGTATATGTTCAGTCTTGGAATGAAACACGGAGTTCTTTATAAGATGTATGGCACTCTGGATGTCACTGTATAACCTGCCCAACTCCTGCTTCTTACCCAATTCATCTAGAAACATTTGTAACCAAATCATTTCTTTACTAGCCTCTGTAGTAGAAACATACTCTGCTTCTGTCATTGAGAGTGAAACAACACTTTGCATTTTTGAAACCCAACTGATAGTTGTTTCACCTACAGTAAACACATACCCTGTGGGTCTCCTCCTGTTATCTCTATCACCTGCCATATCTGCATTAACATATCCCTGTAGAGCAATGCTTGAACCACCAAAGCATAATGCTTGATTTGTGGTACCTCTCAAATACTTAAGAATCCACTTTATCGCCATTCAATGTTTCTTTCCTAGATTTCTCATGTACCTACTTACAACTCCCACTGCATGTGCGATATCAGGTCTTGTGCAGACCATTGCATACATTAAGCTTCCAACTGCTGATGCACATGGAACTTTAGACATATAAGCCATTTCTTCCTGAGTCTTGGGAAATACCTCCTTACTTAGTTTGAAATGGCTAGCCAAAGGTATACTAATTGGTTTTTCATTCTGCATATTAAACCTTTTCAACACCTTTTGTATGTACTCACTCTGAGACAATGTTAATTTGTGATTCTTCCCGTGTCTAGTTATTCTCATACCAAGGATTTGTTTTGCAGCACACAAATCCTTCATTGCAAATGAGTTTGCCAATTTTCTTTTGAGCATATCTATTTCCTACATGTTAGAACCTACAACAAGCATGTCATCTACATACAATAACAATATAATATAGCTGCCATCATTTTTACTTTTGAGATAAACACAATGATCAGAGTGACATCTAGTATAACCTTGTTCAGACATAAACCTATCAAATTTTAGATACCATTGCCTTGGAGCTTATTTTAAGCCATACAAGATCTTCTTCAACCTACACACTTGTTTCTCCTTCCCTTTTACCTCATATCCTTGTGGCTACTGCATATATATCTCTTCCTCCAAATCCCCATGGAGAAAGGTTGTCGTTACATCTAACTGCTCAATATGAAAATCGTCAACTACTACTATGCTTAAAATAGTTCCGATTGAAGTCATTTTAACAACAAGAAAAAATATCTCATCAAAGTCTATACCCTTTTTTTGTGCAAACCGTTTCACCACAAGTCTAGATTTATACCTTTTTCTACGTCCATCTTCTTCCTTCAACTTGTAAACCCATTTATTTTGCAATGTTGTTTTACCTGCAGGAAACTTGGCTAAGTCCCTAGTCTAGTTATGTGCTAAGGAGTCCATCTCTTCTTTCATTGCTTGCTCTCACTTCTTCCTGGTTTCTACTTGCACTGCTTCTTCATAACATTCTGGTTCACCAGAATCAGCCAACAATAAATAATATAATGGAGAGTATCGTTCAAGGGGTCTACTTATCGTAGTAGATATTCTAACACCACTTTCAGGTGTTTGAGGTGATTTTTGTTGTTGTTGTTGTTTTTGTGCTTGTTGATCATTATGATTTTTAGGCACCTTCACTTTTCTTGTGGTCTCATAAAGCACTATTTATTCTATGTTTTCTTTTTCCTATTTCTTTTCCTACATCTGATTCTTATACAAAACCTTTTCATTGAATATGACATCTCCGCTCCTAATGATTTTGTGTATTTCATAATTATAAAAGAAATAACCAAAATCATTAACACCATATCCAATAAAGGTACATTTCTTTGATTTTTCCTCAAGCTTTGTTCTATTTTCTTTATTAATGTGGACAAAGGCTTCACAACCAAAGGTTTTTAAAAATGAGCAGTTTACCTTTTTACCTGTCCATGACTTCTTTGGAATCCCACCATCCAAGGAACTTGAAATCCCTCTATTTATTAGATAAACAATAGTATCTACAACATCTACCCAAAAATGTAAAGGTAATCCTGCATGCAATCTCATGCACCTTGCACGATCCATGATTGTCCTGTTCATCCTTTATGACAAACCATTTTCTTGTGGTGTTGCTGGAACTGTCTTCTCTCTGTGAATTCCATTCTGTGAACAATATATATCAAACTCTTTTCTATAATATCCACCTCCATTTTCTGATCTGAGACACTTCAACCTTTTTCCTATCTCATTTTCAACCAAAGCTTTCC
Source organism: Pinus taeda (assembly GCA_000404065.3). Classification (NCBI taxonomy): domain Eukaryota; kingdom Viridiplantae; phylum Streptophyta; class Pinopsida; order Pinales; family Pinaceae; genus Pinus; species Pinus taeda. The sequence continues at coordinate 33,800 of APFE030615402.1, read as the reverse complement.
ATTTCTTAAAATTATTAAATACATCCGATTTATTTTGAATACAATAAATCGAGGTTTTTCTGGTTGCATCATCAATAAAAGTAGCATAATAACGAGAGCCACCAAGATATTATACCTGAGCAAGTCCACATACATCTGTATGCACAAGCTCTAATTTTTCTCTCTTCTTTTCTTTCCCAATTCGGAGGAATCTGACACTCTTTTGTTTTCCATAAACACAATTCTCATAGAATCTTAAATCAACATGCTTCAAACGTGGAAACAAATTTCTTGAGTGAAAAACCTGCATCCCCTTCTCATTCATGTGCCCGAGCCTATGATGCCACAATGCCATATCTCCTCCTGTAGAGGTTAAAGCATTATCAAAATTAGAAATACCATTACATAAATACAATGTACCAACATTTTATCCTTTTTCTATTACCAGGGCTCTTTAGTGACCTTCCGGGTTTGATCTGTAAAAGTACTTACACATCCTTCACCTCTCAACTACCCGGTTGAAATCATATTTTTCTTTAGATCTAGAACATGCATTACCTCATTTAATAGCCATTGATTTCCATTCTAATGTTTTATGAAAAATGTACCCATTCCAATGATTTTACAGGGTTTATCATCACCCAATTGAACCCATCCATAATCTCCATTAACATAATCATGAAAATGTTTCTTATTAGGTGTGGCATGGAATGAGGCCCCTGTATCTACTAGCTAGGCATCAATAACAATTTCTAACGAAAGAATCAAAGCATCTTGCAACACATCACCTGTCACATTTGCTTCATGATTGTTTTCTTGTTGCGCATCTCCTTCTTTTCCCTTCCAACACTTGTAGTCTTTCTGTAGGTGTCCTTTCTTTCCACATTTCCAGCACACTATCCTCGATCTAGACTTGGATTTTCATTTCCTTGACCTACTGCGATATCCTGGGCTCTTTCCTCTTTCCATTTTTTCTTCCCCTAGTCTCTATAGTCAAAGCATTACCTGATGTCTTACCAGAGCTTCTCTATCGCATTTCCTCACTAAGGATTGCACCAACAACATCATCAAATTTTAAAGTACTAGATCCAAAGACAGAGTTACTAATGGAAATAACTAAACCATTCCATCTTTCTAGCAATGAGCATAGAAATGACAGAGCCCTAACATCATCATCAAAATATACCCCTACAAAATTTAACTGAATGGTAACTATATTAAATTCATTTAAATGATCAGCAACAGATCCACCTTCTAAAATCTTCATATTAAATAAACGCTTCATAATAAATACCTTATTTGAGGCCGAGTATTTTTCATATAGTTTGTCTAATGCTGACATTGAAACCTTTGTTGTCATTTCCTTTGAAATATTAAAGGCTATTGACGCCACTAGGCATAGCCATATTGTTCCAAGTGCCTTTCTGTCGAGAATATCCCATTTTGTGTCTATCATACTCATCGGCTTCTTTGTTTTTCCACTCAATGGTAGGTATAAATATATCTGATATAGATAATATTCCATTTGCATCTTCCACAGCTGGTAATTTTGGCCGTCAAATTTTTTGACCCTAAACCTAGCATCTTCTACCATTTCTCCCACTCGAACCAGGGACCCTTCTCTCCTGCAAGTTTATCAACCAAATAGACCTTCAACTCCGATACTAGTTGTTAGAAAATTATAAATTACAGAGAAAGGGAACACATAAAATATATTGCAAAATATATAAACAAAGAAAACACATCAAACAAGAGAGACACCTCGCTCACCCAATCTAGGCTACATCCATGGAGAAACAACTAGTCCTTCCATTTATATTATCCAACAAACTGAAGAGATACAACCTACAATAGATCCCTGTAATTCCCTCTTCATTCTCACTAAATATAATCTCTCTTTCTCACTCAGAATACATATATACATAGATGTAATACAATTCCCTCATATATAGCGAGGCGTTGCCTTCTAGGGTAAAAAACCCTAGATTAAACATAACCTCTACGGTGAGAACTCCGCCTAATGAACGACCTAGATTGACTATGAAATTACAACATTTTACAAGGCAATTTTACATCTATTTTTAGCTTCGGGGGCGCTACCCCTGATCCCCCAACAGGGGAGGGGGTGCTCCAAAAAATCATTGTCTCCCCCAGCTAGACCCCCCTAGTGGCATACATTTTAGGGGCGGTGTTTCTGCCACATTACGAACTGGGGTCCGATGTGGCGATACCTCTAAATAAAGAAGATAATCAGGCTCCACACCCAACCATCTCCCACTTGGAGACTGATTATGGCAACTCCATCGCTGCTTCATTTGCTGGACAATGACTCCACTTTGGACCTGGTTGTTTCTCATCTTCATCATCATACTCTAAGACTAATTAAAATTGAGAAGAATCTTAGTTTCTCCCTGATTACAAATTTTGTTAACATATCTTCAGGATTCTGGCTAACATGTATTTTTTCTAACTTCAACTATCCATCTTCCAACATTGATCATATGAAATGATACTTAATTTGTATATATTCAACCTTTGAATGAAATGCAGAGTTCTTTGCAAGATGTATGGCACTCTGGATGTCATTGTATAACCTGCCCAACTCTTGCTTCTTAACCAATTCATCCAGAAACCTTTGTAACCAAATCATTTCTTTACTAGCCTCTATAGTAGCAACATAATCTGCTTCCATCGTTGAGAGTGCAACAAAACTTTGCAGTTTTGAAACCCAACTGGCAGTTGTTTCACCTACAGTAAATACATACCCTGTGGTGCTCCTCCTATTATCTCTATCACTTGCCATATCTGCATCAACATATCCCTGTAGAGCAATGTTTGAACCACCAAAGCATAATGCTTGATTTGTGGTACCTCTCAAATACCTAAGAATCCACTTCACCACCATCCAATGTTCTTTTCTTGGATTGCTCATGTACCTACTTACAACTCCCACTGCATGTGCAATATCAATCCTTGTGCAGACCATTGCATACATTAATCTTCCAACTACTAATGAACATGAAACTTTAGACATATAAGCCATTTCTTCCTGAGTCTTGGGACACACCTCCTTACTTAGTTTGAAATTGCTATCCAAAGGTATATTAACTAGTTTTGCATTCTACATATTAAACCTTTTCAACACCTTTTGTGTGTACTCACTCTGAGACAATGTTAATTTATGATTCTTTTTGTGTCTAGCTATTCTCATACCAAGGATTTGCTTTGCAACACCCAAATCCTTCATTGCAAATGAGTTTGCCAATTTTCTTTTGAGCATATTTATTTCCTACATGTTAGAACCTGCAACAAGCATGTCATGTACATATAATAACAATATAATATTAACTACTATTATTTTTCCTTTTGAGATAAACACAATGATCAGAATGACATCTAGTGTAACCTTGTTCAGACATAAACCTGTCAAATTTTAGATACCACTGCCTTGGAGCCTGTTTTAAGCTGTACAAGCTCTTCTTCAACCTACACATTAGTTTCTCCTTCCCTTTTACCTCATATCCTTGTGGTTGTTGCATATATATATCTCTTCCTCCAATTCCCCATGGAGAATGGTTGTCTTTACATCTAACTGCTCAAGATGCAAATCTTCAGCTGCTACTAAACTTAAAATAGTTTTCATTGGAGTCATTTTAACAACAAGAGAAAATATCTCATCAAAGTATATGCCCATTTCTGCGCAAACCCCTTCACCACAAGTCTTGATTTATACCTTTTTCTACCTCCATCTTCTTCCTTCAACCTGTAAACCCATTTATTCTACAATGTTGTTTTACCTGCAGGAAACCTCACTAAGTCCCAAGTTTGGTTATGTTCTAAGGAGTCCATCTCTTCTTTCATGTCTTGCTCCCACTTCTTCCTGGTTCCTACCTGCACTGCTTCTTCATAACATTCTGGTTCACCAACATTAGTCAACAATACATAATATAATGAAAGAGAGTATCGTTTAGGGGGTCTACTTATCCTGGTAGATATTCTAACACCACTTTCAGGTGTTTGAGGTGCTTGTTGATGTTGTTGTTCTACTTGTTGATCATTATGATTTTCAGGCACCTCTACTTTTCATGTGGTCTCATCAAGCACTGTGTATTCTTTGTTTTCTTTTTCCTATTTCTTTTCCTGCATTTGATCCTTATACAAAACCTTTTCATTGAATATGACATCTCTCCTCCTAATGATTTTGTGTATTTTATAATCATAAAAGCGATAACCAAAATCATTAACACCATATCCAATAAAGGTACATTTATTTGATTTTGCCTCAAGATTTGATCTATTTTCTTTATTAATGTGGGCAAATGCTTCACAACCAAAAGTTTTTAAAAATGAGTAGTTTACCTTTTTACCTGTCCATGCCTCCTCTGGAATCCCACCATCCAAGGAAATTGAAGGCCCTCTATTTATTAGATAAACAATAGTATCTACAACATCTTCCAAAAAATGTAAACGCAATCCTGCATGCAATCTCATGCACCTTGCACGCTCCATGATTCTCCTATTCATCCTTTTTGACACACCATTTCCTTGTGGTGTTCATGGAACTTTCTTCTCTCTGCGAATTCCAATATCTGAACAGTACCTATCAAAATCTTTGCTGCAATATTCACCTCTATTTTCTAATCTGAGACAATTCAACCTTTTTCTTGTCTCATTTTCAACCAAAGCTTTCCATTTCTTGAAAGTATCAAATACATCAGATTTATTTCGAATACAATAAATCTAGTTTTTTCTGGTTGCATCCTCAATAAAAGTAACATAATAACTAGAGCCACCAAGAGATTATACCTGAGCAGGTCCCCATACATCTGTATGTGCAAGCTCTAATTTTTCTCTCTTCTTTTCTTTCCCAACTCCGAGGAATCTGACTCTCTTTTGTTTTCCATAAACACAATTCTCCTAGAATTTTAAATCAATATGCTTCAAACCTGGCAACAATTTCTTGAGTGAAGAATCTACATCCCCTTCTCACTCATGTGCACGATCCTATGATGCCACAATGTCTTATCTTCTCCTGTATAGGTTAAAGAATTAATAGAATTATAAATATCATTGCATAAATACAATGTACCAACCTTTTCTCATTTTTGCTATTACTAGGGCTCCTTTAGTGACCTTCCAGGTTTTATATGTAAAAGTAGTTACACAACCTTCACCTCCCAACTTTCCAGTTGAAATCATATTTTTCTTCAGATATGGAACATGCCTTACCTTCTTCAATAGCCATTGATTTCCATTCTGTTGTTTTATGAAAATTGTACCCATTCCAATGATTTTAGAGGGTTTATCATCACCTAATCGAACCTGTTCAAAATCTCCTTGATCATAATCATGAAAATGTTTCATTTAGTTGTGGCATGGAATGAGGCCCCTAAATCTACCACCTAGGCATCAATAATATTTTCTAATGAAAGAATCAAAGCATCTTGCAACATATCACTTATCACATTCTCTTCATGATTGTTTTCTTGTTGAGCGTCTCCTTCTTTTCCCTTCTGAGATTTGCAGTCTTTCTTTAGGTGTCCTTTCTTCTCACATTTTCAGCACATTGTCCTTGATTTGGACATGGATCTACCTTTCCTTGACTTTTGCGATATCCTGGGCTCTTTCCTCTTTCCATTTTTCTTCCCCTAGTCTCTGCAGTCAAAGCATTACCTGATGTCTCACAGGAGCTCTTCCATCGCATTTCCTCGCTAAGGATTACATCGACAACATCATCAAACTTTAAAGTACTAGATCTAGAGACAGATTTACTAATGGCAATAACTAAACCATTCCAGCTTTCTGGAAATGAGAGTAGAAATAACAGAGCCCTAAATTCATCATCAAAAGTTACCCTTACAGAACTTAACTGAATGGTAACTGTATTAAATTCATTTAAATGATCAGGAACAGATCTACCTTCTGACATCTTCATAATAAATAAGCGCTTCATAATAAATACCTTATTTGAGGCCAAGGGTTTTTCATACAGTTTGGCCAATGCCAACATTAAACCCTTTGTTTTCGTTTCCTTTGAAATATTAAAGGCTACTAATGCCACTAGGCATAGTCGTATTGTTCCAAGTGCCTTTCTATTGAGAATATCCTATTCTGTGTCTTTCATACTCATCGGCTTCTTTGTCTTTCCACTCAATGGTAGGTATAGATATTTATGATACAGATAATCTTCCATTTGCATCTTCCACAACTGGTAGTTTTGGCCATTAAATTTTTTGACCCTGAACCTACCATCTTCTGCCATTTCTCCCACTCAAACTAGAAACCCTTCTCTCCTACGAGTTTATCAGCCAAATAGACCTTCAACTCTTATCCTAGTTGTTAGAAAATTATAAATTACAGAGAAATGGAACACATAAAATATATTGCAGAAATATAAACATAGAAAACACATAAAATAAGAGAGACATGTATATACGTGGTTCACCCAAGTTGGGCTACATCCACGGAGAAACAACCAGTCCTTCATTTTATATTATCCAGAAAATTAAAGAGATACAACTTACAACAAATATGTTGTAATTCCATCCTTGCTCTCACACAATATCCTCTCTCTTTCTCACCCAAAATACAGATATACATAGACACAATACAATTCCATCATATATTGCAAGGGTTTTCCTTCTAGGGAAAAAACCATAAATTAAACATAACTTCTACCGTCATATCTCCGCCTAATGAATGACCTAGATTGACTACAAAATTACACCATTTTACAGGGCAATTCTAAATCTGCTGTAATCCATCCTTGCTCTCACACAATATCCTCTCTCTTTCTCACCCAGAGTACAAATATACATAGAAGCAATACAATTCCATCATATATTTCAAGGGGTTTCCTTCTAGGGAAAAAACCATAAATTAAACATAACTTCTACCATCATATCTCCGCCTAATGAATGACCTAGATTGACTACAAAATTACACCATTTTATAGGGCAATTCTACATCTATTTTTACCTTCAGGGGCGCTACCCCCGATCCCCCGCTAGGGGGGTGCTCCAAATAATTGTTGTCCCCACACACACCCCCCCCCCCCCAGACACCCCTGGTAGCGTACATTTTAGGGGTAGCGTTTTTGCCACATCACGAAATGGGGTCCAATGTGGTGATACTTCTAAATAAAGAAGATAATCAAGCTCCACACCCAACATATACAACTATCTATCTATCAATGTTTCTTATATGTTCTATGTTGAATTTAATTTACATGTGTCACAAATGTCTATCTAAAACATGATTTTCTAATGCATCTGTGAATGTGTTTAAATTTATAGAAATGTGTTTATATTGGATGTAATCAAAATATGTTTTTAGAAGGTGAACCGTTAAGAACGTACGAAACATAGTTGGACTCCTAATTGAATAGACATCATTCAAATGTATTACTACAACTTGTGAGTTAAGTTTGATAACTATACAATGCATACCATGAGAAATAGCATCAGAAATTAGTTCAATTATTGCACTATACTTAGTGATATTATTTGTAGAGTGGCTAATACAAATCCCTTGTAAACTCACTAACTCACCATTCAGAGCAGATATATTCCATGTTGAGGAATAAAGGTTGTGAGTACTACAACTAGTGCCATCAACATAACCAACATATGGTTGAAGGGATGCCAACATCTACAAACCAAATGTAAACAAAATGTAAACATGATTAACAAGAATCGTAAGAAACTTTGAAGGGAATCACATTGCAAATGCACTCAACACACCTATATACAACATGTACACAGTGAACTACACAAAAACACTCAAGCATAGTATATTTTAAGGTACAACCCATTTCTAGGTTGTGCTAATGGAACTCCATTGAAATCAACAAGCTCATTGGCCCCTTTAGCAAGAACACGTTTAACAATGTATGGGCCTAGCCACACTGGCTCAAGCTTCCCCACTCCGAACTTTTCAGACTCTTGGTCATACAACAAGACAAGGTCACCTTCTAAGAAGACATGAGGCTTGACATTCTTATTGTATTGTGCCTTAATTTCTTTCTTATGAGCTTCATTAGCCATCATGGCATCACATCAGGTTTCATCTAAGTACATCAAATGTAAGAGACGCTCTTCTTCTACAAAAGTTGCAGGGAGGAGTTCGACAACAAGTCTCCAAGACATAATTTCACACTCAATAGGGAGGATTTCTTCTAGATTGTATATCAATTGAAATGGTGTAAACCTGGTAGCATTCTGAACAGAAGTTTGATATTCCCACAAGGATGCATAAAGAATAAGATTCCAGCTCGATTTGTGGACCCATATCATATTTTTAAGCATTGTTTTCAAAAATTTATTGATGGCCTCAACTTGCCCATTTTCCTAAGGGTAGTACAGAGTTGAACTCTCACGAGAGAGACCCAAATTAGCAGTCAGTTCAAACATCATGTGGTTACGAAAATGTTTCCCATGGTCTATAACTATAGCTTGTGGTACACCAAACCTCGTAATGACATGATTGAAGAAAAAGAGAGAAATTGTTTCGTCAGTGTTATTATATGTAGGCATCGCCTCGACCCATTTGGTAAAATAGTCTACCGCTATAATGATATAGTCATGCCCCCCAATCAAGTAAGGGTTACATGTCATGAAATCAATGCCCCATTTCACAAACGGTCCAACAACGATAAAAGGTTGTAAATGAGCAGGTGGAGAATGGTTTTTATGATCATATATCTAGGAGGCAAGACACTTTTGAACCGTGAGAATGTAGTCTCGAAACATAGTAGGCCAAAAGTAGCTAGAACGAAAAATATTCTATGTGGTGGCATAACTAGACATCTGACCAACACATGCCCAAAATGGAATTCATTCAAGACTTTCTCAGCCTCCTCATATGTGAGGTACCTTTGGAAAGTCGTAGCAATACCATGACGATAGAGAGTGTCGTTGATGATAATATAGTTTTTATCTTGATATCAAATACGTCGTTGGTCATAGCAAGAGGTATCATACTGGAAAGTTTGGGTTTGAAGATATATGATAATGTATCCATACCACGGGTTAGATGAAGGGATTAGGAACAACGACTCATCCAAATTGGAATCACTAGACATTGTTTCAGTTTCAACAGTGGGAAGGTGGTGAATTAGCTTAGCAAAAACTAAGGATTTCTTCGACTTGGATTTGATGAACACCAACTTGAACTCTTGGAGTATGACAATACACTTGGAATAATTAACCCCCAATAACTGTTGTAACAAGATTTATGTCATGGGGTTGCAATAAAAAATAACCATAGTTTTGTGAAGCAAGATATAATGGTGAAACCATTGGACATCTTGGACAACCACCAAAGCTATTTGTTTAACATGAGTATATTTGATCTCGGTATCATTCAAGTTCCGACTTAAATAATAAATAGGATGTTTGGTCCGTACATCATCCTCTTGGACCAATTCCATAGCAATGGTAGTAACTATAGTGGTGAGGTACAAGAAGTAATCGCGTTGGTAATCTAGGGGATACAACAAGGATGCCCAAAATATAACACCTTTCAAGGCATCAAACACCTTTTGAGTAGTGCCATCCCAATGGAAGGGAACCCCTTTATTTAACAAGTGAGTAAATCCTTTGGTTAGTTTGGCGTAGTTGGGAATGAACCTCCAAAGAAATTTAGCCTTCCCTTGGAGTCGTTGAAGCTGAAGGAGGGAAGAAGGAGCAGGAAGATCGATGATCACCTAGAATTTTAATGGGTCAATACGAAATCCATGTTTCGATACGAAAAAACCAAGAAGTCGACTTGAGCTAACACAAAACACACACTTGTGTGGATTGAGCCTAATTTTATAGTGTCAAAAAAATAAAAAGATAGTCGTAAGATGCATCAAATGATCATACCAAAGTTTCAAATGAGTAGGAAGGTTGTCCAAATATGGTTGTATGATATGTTTTATGTCATGGAAGGAATAAATCATTTCCCTCTAAAACGTAGCCCCAACATTTTTCAATCTGAAGGGGAGATTTCAATATGCAAATGTGCTCCAGAGACAAATAAATGCATTTTTATATTGGTTCGCCAAGAGAATGTTGATCTGATTGTATCCAGAAAAACCATCCATAAATGAAAATATTTCACAACCAGCACAATCTTCAACAATATGGTTGATGAATAGGGTAGGATAATTATCTTTAGCACAAGCATGACTAATATCCTAATAATCGACACACACATGAATTGTTCCCTGTTTCTTCATGACAGGAACAATGTTTGACACTCAATCGGTTAAAGGTACAAGATAGATGAAACCGGCATGTAGAATTCTTTCAAGTTCATCTTTAATAGTGGTAGCCTTCTTGGGATTGATTGGACGAAGGTGCTATCGAACTGACTTAGCATCAAGATACATCACACCAAAAAGATGACTGATAGATAGATATATGTTGATGATGTACGAATGACAATATTTGTTCAGAGTCTAACCTGGGAAGTCAGAACTTGGTTTAGGGCTTTAGCAACAAACATTATAGACAACATAGAAACCCTCTATAGAAAATTCCTTAATTGATGGGAGGAAAAAAAAATCCTCTTCAGATTTTATCTGAGTATGAAAACCTAAAGAGAGGAACATAAGAAACTATGTAGGATTACTGCACCAGATTCAAGAATGTCTATAATGCCATCCCTCAAAACCTCAGGCCCCCACCTGATTTGGCCTTAATCAAATTCTCAGATGGATTTGATTCGGATATGGATTTTCAACTAAGGGAACAAGCCCCTAGAACTTTGGAAGATATGCAAAGTATAACTGTCAGTGTTGAAACCAACCTGATGTCTAAAAGAGCCATGACTAGGAGTGAAAGAAGGATACCAGTGAAAGAAGAAGCATCACCTTTTGAATAGAAAGTGGATGCCATAATTAAAGGGATGAATATACTAGGAGATAGAGTGGAAACAATTGAAAGAAAATCCCCTTGGGATGGTAAGCCTACCAACACAGGGAGAAATCCTAATTTCTGAAAAAATTAGAACCAGAACACTGGAAAGACTGGTCTAGACCAAAACATTAGACCCCCTTTCTAGGAGAATTATGTAGAAGAATCTAGTTCTGAAGGTCCACAAGAAGATACTCAAATGAATCTGATGGGACTCAACAATGAAGGGGAAGTTTTATTAACTCAAGAGGATCAAGAGGCCCATATTCTTAAACAATTTCAAACTCAGTCAGGTGAATCATTTGACTTTAGGGAGGGATACGACACAACCATCTATGAAGTGCATAAGTAGTATAACCTAAGGAGTAGGAGAATTGATGTTCCTGAAGCAAACAAACTAAAGGTTCCAAAATAGCCCATTAAAGGTAAGACAGTCACTACGCCTGTACAAATTCTTTCCAGACCAAACAATAACCCTTCTAACCCAATAATTGAAGATGTCTCGGATAATCAGCCAAACAACAAATACTCTTCCACTCCCCTTCCTTCAAAGGGAACTATGGAAGAACCTCCAGAATTTGATTTAGGAGAAATTGTAAATATTAACCCCACTCCTAAAAAAGAGAAAAATACAGAAAATAGAGAGAATGCTAATGTTCGAAATCCAAAAACCCAAACAGAAAAACCCTTCAATCTGGAAACTGAAGTAGGTAAGCTTAAAATTGTTGTTCCATTATCTAAATTAGCTAAACATGATGTTTATTGAACTCAAATCCATAGATCACTGAAGATCACTGGAACCAAAGATTCAGTTAATGTTTTTGATGACCAACCAGAATTAATCTTTGGCCTTGAAGTAAACGGAAAATATATAGAAGGAGGAATTCCTCCCTTCTATGTGAGTTTAAAAATATATGATAAAATCTTTCACAATGCCATGTTTGACTTTGGGGCATCTCATAACCTCATGCCCAAGTCTGTAATGGAAAAGTTAGACCTAGACATCACTAGACCATTTAAAGATCTCTTTTCTTTTGATTCTAGTTAGGTGAGATGTTTAGGATTGATAAAAGACTTGTGTGTCTCATTGGTTCAATACCGACAAAAACAATCTTAATGGATATAGTGGTAGTAGATATACCACCAAAATATGACATGTTATTGTCCAGATCCTGGGGTGCTAAGCTTCAGGGATATCTTCAATTGGACATGCCTTATGCCACTATCTCGGTTTTCGGCCAACCAAAGAAACTATACAGAGAAATGTTGATGACATATGTAGTAGGTAGTCAGGAAAAACCACAAAATTTCCCCATCTACTTAGTACACTCTAATATGGATTCATTCATTCTTTATAATGATGAAACCAATCCTACCAACATTGTAGAAGTTTTAGCAACAGAACCAAAAGAAATTAAAAAAAAAAATCAAGTGTTCAGACTCGGGAAATATCAGATACCCATGACAAATAAGATAATAAAGAAAAACCAGATGAGAATGAAAAGCTAAACCCCCTTGTCAAACAAATTCCCACCACCCCTAACACTGATTGTGTGCATGAAATTCTTTGGCATTTAGAATTTGATGGCTCAGTCAATAAATTAGGGGCAGGGGCAGGAGTTTGAGTGTACAATCTAGAAAATGACCATGCTAAAGGCCATGCCTACAGATTAAATTTTAAGTGCACCAATAATATGGCAAAGTATGAGGCTCTCTTGCTAGGTTTAAAACTTGTCAAAAGATTAGGGGCAATTAGAGTATCTGTCATAGGAGATTCAGAGTTAATCATTAAATAGATTAAAAGGAAATACTTAACTAGGGATCCTAGATTAGGATACTACAGAGGAACAATCATAGAAATTATCATTACTTTTCTGGAAACTAAGCTTGCTATAGTACCTAGAAAACACAACTTACATTCCCACGGTCTGGCCATGTTCGCCAGCACCTGCAAATTTCCTTTCGAACCTAATCATCATTTTACAGCTGAAATTAGGCATAGACCAACCATCCCTGACAATCTGAAGAACTGGCAGGTCTTTGATAGTGATGAGCAGATTAATAACTTTTTAACTTTAGATGAAGAATTTTCTAATAGTTACATAGATGTTGATACAAACATTAACTCTAATCAAATAAATGAGGTAGAAACAAACATTTTAGAATAAAGCTCGATTCAGATGTTTCATCCCACAAAAGGAAGTTCAAGACCTAAAACAAATGTACCTTGATGAGATAATTGAAGAAGAAATATAGGTTATCAACTTAAAATACAATCATCTGCCTAAAGGATTAACTCCTCTAGAAGACCTCTTTGATTCCAATGACATTCCTAAGAAACCAAAGATGGAACCATTAAAAGCAGATATTAAAGAATACAATTTAGGAACAAAGGATAAATCCAAAAATGATAAAATTGTCAAAATATTTACCTCCTGATCAGAAGTTAAAATATGTTGAACTCATGAGAGAATTCCAGGATGTTTTTTCCTAGAGTTATGAGGATTTGAAATCATATGACACCTCTATTATTCAGCATACTATACCTATGAAAGAAAACCAAAAACCCTTTAAACAAAAACTCAAAAGAATCAACCCTGTATTACTACCACTAATTGAAAAAGAAATTAAATGTATGTACGAAGCAAGGATTATTACCCCTATTATATTTTCAGAGTGGGTGTCTAATTTAGTACCTACTAGGAAGAAAACTGGGGAAATAAGATTATGTGTTGATCTGAGAAATGTAAATAAGGTCTCCCTTAAAGATAACTATCCTTTACTTAAGATGGATTATATTTTGCAAAGGGTAGTAGGTTCTTCTAGAATTTCACTTTTAGATGGGTTTTCAGGATATAACCAGATCCTGGTTTATCCTGATGACCAAGAAAAAACTGCTTTTACAACACCATGCGAGACATTTATGTATATCAAAATGCCATTTGGACTTAAAAACGCATGACCAACTTTCCAAAGGGAAATGGACATTGCATTTGCTAAAGAAATTCATGATTTTATTGTTATATATCTGGATGATCTAACTGGTTTTTCTAAATCAGATCAACAACATTTGGACCATCTCAAACAAGTATTTATAAAATGTAGAAAATATGGTATTCCTTTGAATCCAAATAAGTCCTTGTTTGGCCTGGAGGAAGGAAAACTCTTAGGGAACATCTTATCTAAGGATGGCATTTGAGTTGATCTTGCTAGAATAGAAGCTATTTTACAGATACCTCATCCAAGAAGTATCAAAGAACTTCAAGCTTTCTTAGGGAAGATAAATTTTTTGAGAAGATTCATATCTAACTTAGCAGAACTCATTAGATTACTTAATGACATGTTAAAAAAGGATTCACGTATTAAATAGACAGTAGAAGCCAAAAAATCATTTGAAGAAATCAAAATGGCTTTAACCATAACACCGGTCCTCACAAGTCCTCAATTTGATAGAGATTTCATAATTTTTTATTTTGCCTCTGAGCACACCATAGCAGTTGTTTTATTACAAAAGGATGACCAAGGATGTGAGAAACCTATAGCCTTTTTTAGTAGAGCACTCAGAGATGCATCATTAAAATACAAAATAATGGAGAAGCAAGCTTTTGCACTTGTAAAAGCTATTAAGGACTTCAAAGTCTATATATTATACTCTCATGTCATAGCCTATGTACCTAATACAGTTGTCAAAGACATCCTGACTTGGGATGGAATTGAGGGCAAAAGAGGTAAATGGATTGCTACCATCTTAGAGTATGATAAGAGATAAAACCTACGAAAGTGATAAAAGGATAGGGATTGGTCAAACTCATGGCAGAAACCAATTGTCAAGCCCTGTACATAAATGAACTGGATGACAAACTAGAGATGGTGACTCCACAGATCAGCCAGGCCTTTTCAAACTAACCTTGGTATGCTGATGTAATTTATGTTTTACAAAACCTGCAGGCTCCTCCAGGGTTGTCCAGAATAAATAATAGGTTTCTAAAAATAAAAGCTTCAAAATTTTGTATCTTAGATAATGCTTTTTTTGGAAAAATCATGAAGGAATTTTGTTGAATTATTTGTTAAAAGATGAAGCTAACAAGGCTCTCCCAAAATTTCATGCAGGAGACTGTGGTGGACACCTCTATTAGAAATCAACTGCAGATAAGATCCTAAGGGTTGGATTCTATTGGCCAACCTTGTTCGTTGATGTGAAGAAATTTATTACTTATTGCCATAAATGTCAAATTTTTTAGGGCAAGAGAAAACTATTACCTTTACCCCTGAAACCCATTTCCACCAAGAAGCCTTTCCAATAATGGGGTCTTGACTTCAATGGTGAAATCCATCCTCCCTCCTCTGGCCAACATAAATGGATACTCACTACCACTAACTATTTTACTAAATGGATAGAGGCCATCCCCTCCAGATAGGCCAATGACACAGTGATCATAGGTTTCCTATAAACCAATATATTATCCAGGTTTGGCTGCCCTACTAAAATCATTGCTGATAATGCTGCAACTTTTAAATCAAAGAAAATGATCAGTTTCTGTAACAAGCACAAAATTACACTGGGCCATTCTACAACCTATTACCCTCAAGGAAATGGACTAGCTAAATCTTCCAACAAGAGTCTAATTAATATTATTAAAAAATTGTTAGAAGAAAACAAGAAGACTTGGCATAAGAAACTAATAAATGCATTATGGGAAAACAGGCTTACAACCAAAAAATCCATTGGAACTAGTCCTTTTGAGTTAGTATATGGCATGAAGGTTGTTTTTCCTTCATCATTAGGTGTTCCTGTTATGAAACTACTCCAAGAAGCTCAAGTGGAACCTAATGATATTCAAAGAAGGATAAATAAATCGATCAATTTGCAGCAGATTAGAGAATAGGTGTACTAAACATCCCAAGTGTTGTAGGAGAAGCTTAAGAATATTTTTGATAAAAGAACCAAGGTAGAATATTTCTACCTTGGAGATAAAGTACTAAGATGGGATTCCAGAAGAGATGATAAGGGGAAACATGGGAAGTTTGACTTCCTATGGAAATGACCATACATCATCTATTCTTTATAAGGAAATAATACATATTTTCTAAAGAACTTGGATGGTATAGAAGCAGAAGAATGACCAGTTAATCGTAGGATGTTAAAGCATTACTTCGATCCTACATACTAATGTTATCATATTTTTAAGTACATATTATATTCTTTGTAAGGTCACAGTTTTGATTGGACAGTAACTTTCGAGTTGAAGCCTGAAGAGAAGGCCCTAAGATTCAAAAAGATCACTGTCATACATATAATAAAGCATCAGGAAAAAGGAAGATTGCAGAGCACAATCAAAGTTGTTCAGGAGGCCACTGATCTACTGTTCTTGACTTTTCACCAGGAAAAGCCATCCCCAAGTGGAGCCACTGTTATGCCCCTATAACAATAGGTGTCATATATCATGATTGACTTGATGAGCTATGTAATATATTCATACATTTTCTTGTTGCAAAGGTTTTACATATTTGTGTAAAAAATAAAAAATTTAAAAATGTAAAGAGGGTATACCCTAAAAGAAAAATCAAATGGTAAAAAGAATAAAAGATGGTCAAAAAATGAAAGAAAATGAACCCCAATAAAAAAGAAAGACCAGGAAAGTGTGCAAGTCTAAATGCCACTACTTTTTTACTTTTGTGTAATAAATAATTGTGTGCAGTTTGTCATTTATGCCACAATTTATGAATAGTCAAACAGTTTAAACTTGACTAGTTCATATTTCAATTTCATGTTGAAGAAATAGAGAATAAAGATCTGACCAAACAATGTAATCTTGGCAGATAAGTAGATAGCTAGAGTGAAAAAAGGAGCTCAACATTTTAATCTGAGCCCTTAGATGTAATAAGTGTAGACTTAGATAGGCATTGCCATGTAAAAGAAAAGAAAGTTTGATAAGGGTTTGCTAGTCTAAGTGCACCTTAATAAAGAAGTAAAAATGCTAGGTTAAGTAGGTAGGGTAGGTAGATGATGGTTGCAGAGTAATATGTGATGAATGATAGGTTTAAATGTGTAAATATTTCACTTTCATCATGAGGCAAATGCATGCATTGCATGAAAAACCTATCAAGCAAGAAAAGTAAAAAATAATTAACTCCCCTACTCATTTTCCCTAAACTTTCACTAATTTCCCCTAAGTACCAAGGTATCTATCAAATTAGAGGAGCTCAGAGCATTTCTCTAACTTCTTGAGGGACCAGAATCTCGGTCCAATAATTTATAAAGCCTAAGTACTTATGACCATTCATTAATCATCACACCACTTCATAAAAATCATTCATTTCCCTTCATAAGTTTTTTCCTAAGTAAAATCCTATTTTACTTAGGAAAATTAAAATATTTCCGTAAAAACCCTCTTTTTTGTTTTAGCCTAAGTTTAAATACACACCTCAAATGTTTTATACTTAGCACTTTTCATTTCAAAATCATATTAACTACTTACTTATTAATATATAACTCCCCTATAAAAATCTACCCATTCCCGTATTATTTTAATTATGTAAAAATCCCGAAAAACTATATATCCCGCCCCTTTGGTTAAAATATAACCATAATACATGTTAAATAGGGATTAATTAGTTATTAGTAACTAATTAACAGCCCTAACCCCCCGCCACATTAAAAAGGGATTAATTAACCCTCATGGTTAATTAATGACCTTCCTGACCAATTCTATCACCCTCGATACGATTAAATAATCCTTAATTACATCGGGCCTGCCTACATAAACCTTTGTCACTTCGCATCCCCGACAGTCATCCGATCATACCTTTGAGATATGATAACTGTTGTGCATATCGCACGACCCTTTGTGACCGCATGTTAGCGTGCAATCACAAAGCGGTTTTATGTACAGTACCCTTGCCACACGTCAACCATTCTATGGAATTGTTGGCTCGAGGCTAAATACCACACTTCCCCATAAGCGGTGCGATATAAACTGCATACTGCCTTCTAGATAAATGAAAAAACATCATGTCATTCCCCACTGTCGTCAGCCATCCAAATCCCAAAACCCGCCAACCCTTGACTTTGTACATAAAACAAAACAAGTCATTTTCATTGTTTTATTTTGTGAACCTATATGCCCATGCAAACAAATGTTGAGGTCAACTAGCTTGAACTTGTAGCCGCCAGCTTGCTCCAAAATTTGCAGTCGAAGTCACCCAGAGCCATTCAGCCACACCCAAAACCTGCATTCCGTTGCCCATCCCCCAAAAAGCAGGTATTTATCAAATTCCTGACAAGAAACCCTGCAAATACTTGTTTTCCACTGCAAATTAAGTAAAAGGCCAAAATTCACCATAATTCAGTTATTACTTTCATCATTCAAGTCCCCCAGACTCTCTATTTTGCCCATTTCACAAAGAAAACTTCATCTTCCTTTATGAATCCACAAGAAATAGAAATGGAAACCCTAATAGCTCTGGACGTTGCACCAATTAATGCTCCTCATCGAGATTTAAACTATCTACCTCTCGCAGATAAGGACTTCCAAATAAAATACCTATCCACTGATAAAAATCACTTCAAAGTCTTTTGCCAATGTAGAGATAACTACTTAAATGGCTATGATGTCATGGGACTGTGGGAATCCAACCTACCAATGTACTTCCGCCCCACTATGCATGTTTTTCCAGACATAATCCATCAGTGCCATGCAAACTATGACCCCAACCGCAGAGAAGTCATGTCTCCGAAGCAAACAGTCCTCTTCCCAATAACTGCTGAATCAATCAATGAGGTGCTCCAATTTCACCTAGGTAAAGCCCTCAGTCCCATTTCCATTGGGAATTTACTTGAGAAGTTACCAAAATGTCCCAATTTGAACTTAATTACCTCTACCAGACCTTTATTCTAAAGGAATATCAGACTATAGATCCCCTGATCCGAATTTAAACAGGAACGCAATAGATTATAGAGATAACCATAAATACAGAGATGCGATAGCCATAAATAAAGAGATGCAGCGGAAATAACACTTCATTTCATTAATGGAAAATACCGAAATATGCTTACAACAAGAATTGGAAATAAACCAGCTAGGACGATGGTAGCTTATCTCTGAGAAGAGATGTGCGGCTACATGTCTCTGAACTGTTCCGAACTTGTGTTACAATGAGGCTCGAAGGCCTATTTATTATTGAGAAACAATGGAAAACCCTTCACATTCCAAAACCGACCCTTAGAAGATGAAACGCCAAATTGTGGGCCCCGTTTTGGGTAAATTGGTACATCAATTTCCCGGGGTCGTAACTTTGGCATACGATCTCCGTTTGACGCGTATGATAGCTCGTTAGAAAGATCTATCCGAGAACTACCATTGTTGGAACGGGCAAACAATGGTCCATTCCATGGACCTATGTTTCCCCTGGATTCCCCAAAAAACGTCGTTTAGGGCCTCAAAATGGCTTCGGAAGTTCAGGACCCGGAAAACTGCTAAAAATAGTAAGTTGTGCTACAATTAAGGAAACTGAAAATGCTGAAAGAGACAATTGTGGGGGTCCAAATGGGATAGGTGGGTGGCCACCAACATCCACCTGGATCAATATGTATCATTTATCATTCAAAGAAAAGGGTTGGACTTCAAAGGAGAGGACTTGTATCTTATGATTTCACACAATTAATCAAAGGAGAAGTTGCAACTATTTTTCAGGAATACATGTGCAGTGAGTTTGTGATGTTGTTTCTTTTCATATCAGTTTCTTATGAATGAATCCATCTCCCTTAACATGTTTTTCTTTCCTTAGTGATTTTCCTTATAGTTATATAGGAAAAATTATTTATATTCAAAGCTTTGTTTATGTGGAAAATAATGTTAGTGTATTTCTTCTTCTAGATTAATGAATTCATGGTAACATGCTCATTATGACCTTCTAAGATTTTCATACCGTACACTACATTGAACAAAATCTTAAATCCATCACAAGGCACTGCCATCTTGCTCCTATTTATCCCGGCTACTGCAAACCTCTTAGACCTTAACCTAATTGTTTTTTCTCATCCTTGGTCCAACAACCCAAAAACCATAATTTTTCAAAAAATCATCTAAAACTATTATATCTAGCCTAAAATCCATTTCTCTTCCAATCATTGACTGTCAAATCCTTAGAGAGATCCCTCTCTAGTTGACTAGGGCTAGCGACTGAACTGCAAGTGGTTTGAGGTTACCTCTTTCGATATCCTCCTCAACCTGGGACATTGTAGAGGATAACATTTTGGTGTCGTTTCTAGGGAAATGAATGATATATCATTCCTAGGATTCATTCTATTAGAGCATTCAAGAAGAATGGTTATGTAGGTGACAACTTTTAGTATCTAAAGATAGGCTGATTTGAGAAATTTTATCAAGTTTAAGGTGTGAAAATTATGGCTCCTAGAAGACATACTAGGTCAAATCCTGACCCAAATGCACCTTCTATTGTTGATGACACAAAAAAACTACTTAGAAAACTCAAGTCACCAGATGGGCCTCTAAATTAGACATAAATTAAGGCCCGTGCCTCTAAATTAAACATAAATTAATGCATATGATGATCCTTCAGCACATTAAACCTCTATTTTTTCATTAGATACTATATTTTTAACTTTAATATATTCGTTATTAAGGTTTATGAGTAACTGCATATTTGTGCCTAATATTATTTATTTTTGTGGAATATTATGAGAATATTAGGAATATTAAGAATATTTGGAGAAGGAGATAATTCAGGGACTTTCTCCCTACTACAGGAAGATCACTATTAAATAATAAATCAACAAGATATTATGGAATTATGGAATAGATTGTGGAACTCCAATGATTGAGAAAATCTAGGAATGTGTTCTCTGCCATTTAATGCATAGTCCTAGTATTGGGAACTAGATCCACTAATCAATGGGATTTGGTGGGAAAAGCTTCCTTCATTCATGGGGAATGATTCCTAATCATTTTTTATAAGTAACAAGATGAATTTTCCTCTAGTGAGAGATTTGCATTAGTTTTCTTGTGGAGAGAAGTCGTATTTCTACAATTGATCCATTGTATTATCTTACAGGGATGTAATTGTATTCATGAAAGTAATGAAGATTAGTGTCATTTTCAGCTTATAATTCTTGTTCTCCTCCATAGGTCTCTGATTTTCCTTGAGCTTGGCCATCTAAGGAGCCTTAAATCCCTTTGTATCATTTTATTTCCTTCCTTTCGCTTCCTATTCACATGCATCTCTTGTTTTTATTTCTTTCTATATCTGCATTTAGTATTAATGATTTCTTGTTGTAGGATTGGGTTAAATGGTTGATGTAAGTTATTTTTGAGGATCAAAAGCATCATTTCATCCTCAGAAAATATTTGAAAGGTCATAGTAATCATTGAGCTACTTTGATTAGCTTTCTTATTCCCAAATCTAGATTTCTTGAACTCCTTTGTGGAAACTAGCAATAAATTTATGCTATTTTTTAGAGCATGCTAATGAGCTTCAATCAAGTTGATTCCACTTGTATTAGATCAAAAAAACATTCTATTTCATAAAAAAATTTACCCCATTGCATTTTCACTTGATTAGTTAGGAATTTGATGGATTTACTAGCTCACCAGTTCTCAAATTTCTGACTTTTAGACTAGTAATTTTATGCTGTTTTTTAGCATGGGTTAACAAAGGTATTTTTCAGTGATTCCACTTGGAATCAAGACCTAAGAAATACTAGTCAATATAATTTTTTTCCCATCCAATTTGGATTTGATTTACTTGGTCATTCGATGAATTATAATTTGATATAGTAAATATGTAACATCCTATAGTAAAACAGGGGATCTTGTAGGAGAACTAGTATATCTTGTACGAAATCTTGTAGCGGCCTATTTGGAGTCCAAATTGAGAAAAATAATCCTTGAAGCTGGGATTAGGCCTCTACTTGAGCTCCATTCCATCAAGACAATTTTAACCCTCTTCCTCCATACCTGTCTCCCGTGCCAAAGGACAAGTGAGGATTAGCATTTGCATTTTTAAAGCAAAAAGATAAAAAAAAGAGTTCTTTTATATTCACACATGCACATAGTAGTTAATACTCCCTATATAAGACTCCATGGTCAGTTAGTTTAAATAATCACATGTGATAAATATGGTTAAGTTTGGTTTCTTTTACATTTAGTTCGTGATATTTATACAATTAGAATATGTTTCTTTCCTTGTACTTTATTTCATGCAATAGGTTAGGGTTTCCATTTCAGTTAATTTTTTGCAATTAGTTTAGGGTTTGATTTAAATACATGCACTCAATTACATGATGACATCAAAGGGAAGGACACATTGTATGCTGCACATATAGTGCTTATACCTCTTAAGTTTGTATGAACCCCGGGTTGATAATTAAAAGTCAGTAGCCTTGGGAGTTGCATCATTCTTTCTACAATACCGAGGCTCATCGCTTTTGACTTCATTGCTGGGGAGCTGTCAAAATGTGCATTGTTTTCTTCCCTAGTTGATTAATTTCTTTTTACTTTGTGCAAAAAACAAAAAATATTTTCATTAGGCATATTTAATTTCAAAAGTAGAAAATTGCATTGCATTATAGTTTTCATTCAATCAAATACAAAATTTCTCCAACACTAACCCCCACATTAGTAAGAGCCACATCACCATTCACTTTTGCAGGTAGAAGAAGAATATGGAAAAGAATGTAGAATAAATTCATGGAGATGATGAAAATGAGGAAGATCCTCTTAGATTTCCCATTCAAGATATTGATATCAAGGTGCACATGAAGAACATCCCTCCATCTTTTCTTCCAAAATTTCATGGTCTAAGGTTAGAGGATCTAGAAACCTTTCTCTTTGAATTTGAAATTGTTTGTAGATCTTATGGTTACTTATTAAAAACTCAAAAACTGAGATTGTTTCCAACAACATTGAAGGATAAAGCTCTTAAATGGTTCATGAGATTAAGGACTAATTCAATAAGATCATGGAATGATATGCAAAAGATGTTTTTAGAAAATTATAAAGATCATGGTCTTAAAGAAGAAATCCTTAAAATGAATCAAAAATAAGATGAGAGTCTATAGGATCTAATAGAAAGGTTCATGCATAATGTTAAGAGGGAAAAACTACACCATTTAGGATCCGACACACTAAAAACCCTCTTACTTAGAACAATTAGGGATGAATGTATTAATATCCTTGTTATATAGCAAATTGACCCCCTCATCAACTTAGAGGGGAAAGACAAGATAGCTGAAGCAAAGACCAAGATCATATACCTTGTTTCCACACTAACGCTGGCTATGCATTGACAACCTACTTTATAAAGCTTCTTTGCAAACCTAAGGGAGCGTAGTGACCCAACTAACTCTAGTCTCTAGTTTGGGAACAACGTTAGTGGACCCTAATGAAGTTCTAAGGGTCAAAGGAGAAAATTGACTCATAAATATCTAGATATTTTCTCCTAGATCTACTCAATAAAAGCAAGCAAACATCTCAAGTTTGACCTATTTGGGGGATTTGTAATCCTAATGAAGAAGGCAAATGGAAAAGAGTTGAAAAGAATGGAAACTTCATTGCTTTTACCCTAAGGAACTCATGGAGGAACTTGGCAAGACTAACTCAATTGCTACATAAGAAAAGCTAGGGCTATGGTGAAGGAGGTCAGATCATTTGAAAGGATAACATACTTGATTGTTGATCATTGTCTTAAATCAGAAGAAGTTGGTAAGAAGGGAGAGAGAGAGAAGCTGGAGGGGTAAGGGAAGGCTAACTTAAGAGATGATTGTAATCACTCTTTCGACATTAATATAGAACTGCAGTTGTACTGTCTACTATGTGGTGTTGGTACTATCATTCATTTAGTTGTCTGTCCAATACCTTTTAGCATGAGTAACTTAGTTATGTGTAGCTAGATGTTCTTTTATGTATTCATGTATTAGTTATCAGAGTTGTATGCCCTCAAAGGTCTTCCTGGGACCTTTGGCAGACTGTAAGATTATATGCAACCATCACAAAGTTACATGCATGTTCATAAACAATAAGTAACTATCAAAGTAGGACAAATAGATTACCTCAAGCCTCCGTGTAGATTTGTTGGAGAGCATAATGCAGCTAGATGGAAGTCCCCTGAGTCGGCTCCAGATCAAGTCCTGCACATAAAAGAGACAAGCATAATCACAACATAGAACTCTGATAACTAATACATGAATACATAAAAGAACATCTAGTTACACATAACTAAGATACTCATGCTAAAAGGTATTGGACAAACAACTGAATGAATGATAGTACAAACACCATTGAGTAGATAGTACAATTGCAGTTCTATATTATTGTCAGAAGAGTTATTACAACCATTTGTTGCGTCAGCTTTCCCTTACCACTCCAACTTCTCTCTGTCTCCCTTATTACCAACTTCTTCTGATTTGAGACAATGCTCAACAATCAAGTATGCTATCCTTTCAAATGATCTGACTGCCTTCGCCATAGCCCTAGCTTTGCTTATGTAGCAATTGAGTTAAGGTTGCCAAGTTCCTCCATGAGTTCCTTAGGGCAAAAGCAATGAAGTTGCCATGCTTTTTAGCTCTTTCCCATTTGCCTCCTTCATTAGGATTAGAAATCCCCCAAATAGGCTAAACTCAAGATGTTTCCTTGCTTTTCTTGAGTAGATCTAGGAGCAAATATCTAGATATTTATGAGTCAATTCGCTCCTTTGACCCTTAGAACTTCATTAGGGTCCACTAACATTGTTCCCGAACTAGAAACTAGAGTTAGTTGGGTCACTAATGCTCCCTTAGGCTTGCAGAGAAGCTTTATAAAGTAGGTTGTCAATGCATAGCCAATGTTAGTGTGGAAACAAGGCATGTGATCTTGGTCTTTGCTTCAGCTATCATGTCTTTCCCCTTTGAGTTGATGAAGGGGTCAATTTTCTGTATAACAAATGGCCTCAAAAGTGTGAGATCAGAGGCTGTGACGATGGCCGAAATACATTACTTAACTGTAATTTTCCTTCCTCGACAAAAAGAGAGAGATGATCAGAGCTTTGGGTGGTACGGGAAACCCGATACAACACATATATATAAAAGTACTAAAATCACGTCCTGAGTCAGGCATTCCCATGCTCAGTAGCTATGTCAGAGTGATTTTCTCCAGAGAGATATGATGATGCTGGCCGCCAATAAGCACAACGCGAATCTGGTGTCATAATAGAATCATCTAGATAAGTTGTCTCCAAAAACCAATATACGCAACTTGGGAGAGGAAACAAGGCTGAGTGATGCAAGCCTCTACCCAAGGTCTTGATTTCCACTTCACTGAACAACATAGATCAGTAAAAGTGAATATATGCATTGATGTCGAACATGCATGAAATCATCTGATTACCAGTCAATAATGGAGATAGTTAACAGATGCAAGGAAGGCCACCAATAATGGTGATGGTCTCCAAGATGCACAATACAATCTAATGAGTGTGAAAGATGTTTTTGTCGTCGAACACCCATAGAATCGCTTAACCAGGAGCCAATAATGAGAACCCCTGATCAAACACAAGGTAAAATTCCACTAATGTTTGCAAGTACCAAGGCACAGAATGTGTTTCTGGGTTGTCTTCCTAGATAGAGTGTTGAATTCGATAGGAAGATACCTGTCGAAAAGTGGGCAATAATGTGTCCTACATCAATCGACATGAAACAGGACAAGAATGCTTTGTTTTTTGAGGAATCTTTGAGCATTGGGTCTAAACAATAGAGGGCATGATGAAAGGATATGATTGATGGTTTGACGAAGGAAACAAAGGTTAACCGTTGAACAATAGAATGCATGACAACGGTTTTAACCATGCAGCACTAGACTCATGAACACCAAAGACTGTTAGGATACAAAGATGCAATAACATTGGGGTATTTAGGCTAAACTCATAGGATGGTAGGATTCATATTGAGAGGTCATCACAAGGAAGGTTTATTTGAGGGAGTGCCATGTTCAAGGGAACGGCTACTGCCAAGCCATGCTTTACAATACTAAATGTAGTTGTATTGTCTACTTTCACCATCTTATTAGTTTAGTGAGTCTGTTAGCCTCCTATTGCAATAGGGGTTCATATTTCATGATTGACTGTTTGCATGCCAAATATGTCATCTTTTTATTACTGCAAAGGTTCCATATTTCCAGATAGTTTCATTTGGATAAGTTATTCAAATTTTGAAGAGTTGTTTAGTCAAGGGAAGGCCAAACAGTTTAAACTTGGCTTCCTTGGGTTTCAATTGCTTGCTTTAGAATATAGAGATGAATATCTGGCCAAACAAGCTTAAAACTTGGTGGATTGGTAAATAGGTAGAGAAACAAGGGCGCTCATCAGCTTAATATGAGCCCCGGAAGAGACAAGGATCGATTTAGATAGGAGGATAGCTGAAAGAAAGGTTGAAAGGCTGGGTATGCTAGTTCAAGTGCACCCAAACCAAAAGAAGAAAAAATGTTAGGAGAGTAGGCCGGGTAGGTAGCGTTGTGGTGGCAGAATCATGGCTAGTGATCCATTTCATTTTATGTTCTCAAGCATCATATCCGTTCGCATCTCAAGCATAAGGCAGTTTCCATTTGGAGGAGCTCAAGTGAGGCATGTCTGAATTTCCCTTCTTTCCCCAAACACTCGCTAACTTCCCCTAATCTGTTAAAAAAAAAGTCCTTTTTCCCCTTTAAAAGCCTAAGAATTTTATCCTTAGCGCTTTCTGATCAAATTGCATATTAACTTCTAACTTATTGTATAAATCCCAGCTATTCTTCCCTCCCCATACTAAAAACATATACAAGATCCCCCTAAATACATATCCCCTCCATTGGTTGAAATATAACCATAACTAGCTCAACATTTTCTGCTACTACTACAAGGGACTATTAACCTTTAGTTCTGTTTTAGATGGTTGTGTAAGAGATTATTCTAAATCAAAGCAATATTACACCCGGTGTTGATAAAAGGCTACATCAATCTTCTGTGTGTTCATGACAGAGTGCATCACAAAGATCTACAACCTGCACTCCTGAGAACCCAAATACAATAAATCAACATTCTCCCTTCCATGGCAATCTTGTTGGCTAGACCTTGCTGGGTCTTACTTATATTCCTTGGAGTCTAAAAACTTCTCAAACTTATCAGCGGTGCTGCAGCATGAGTGCTAAGCAAATTATGGAGATCCCACCAGCAAGTGTTGGCAGATCCGACTTCACTGTTTCCATAAGTGACAGAGGCTTTGATATCCAAAAGGCATTGGAGTTCTCTAGTGCAGTTGTCCTGCAGTTCAAAGATGAGCATTCAAAGGCAGAATGGATGAAGGCATTTGTTCACGCTATATATAAAGCATCTGCCCCTCTGTCCATGAGCATACCTGGAAATCTTAGTGGTGCTGAATCTGAAGATTAAAGCTGTCAACCAGTGATTGTGTCAGAGAAGACAAATTTGTCTGTTGTCGGTACTCTGCTTGAAATGAAGCTTCTGATCTATGGGAAGGAAGATGAGGAAAAGGACAGAGTTGGTGAAGAAAGAATGCTTTTGGCACTATTTGCTGGTGGAGGCAAGGTGAACCTGATACAGCAGGAGAATGATTTGACTGTGAGGATGACATTGCATTCCCTGAGGATTGAAGATAAACTTCAAGGTCATGTGTCTACAACATGCAAGTATATTGCTTGTTCTGTGCTAGAAAATGATAGTCAAGGTCCAGTTGAGGAGATCATTAATAAATGTAGCACAGCATTAGCAGAAAACATTTCAGAGGAGGATGATTTTTTTTTTTTTAAAGATGCATTGCCAGATTTTAGTTGCCCTTCTGATTTTTCTTCCATCCCCCAAAGCATCTTAAGTTCTTTCCCCTCAACACCAAAAAAAAATCCATCGCATGACTTTGGAACCCCTCTTACAAGTTCCAAATATGAATTTTTTGATTGGAATTTACCCGTAGGAGGAGAAAAACCCAAAAAGGAAGATATATTTGATTTTGTGAGTGTTACATTCGTTACAAGGTAGCCCAATTCTCCTCACTATGATGGAACAAACACTCAGATGAACATTCGCATGACAAAGCTTGATTTCTTCTGCAATAGATGTACTGTTGTTTCTTTGATTGACTTTGGAATGGAACTGAGTGAATTAATGGAAGTCATATCTGAGAAAGCATCTCCACAGAATGATATGGCAGGTGATGTTGTTTTTCCAAGTGGAAACAAAGAAAGCTGTGTCAGGATCTGTGACATGTCCCTTGGTCCAGATCACTGGCGGGGCTAGCTTTGTGAAATATGGGACACAGGTTCTGATTCAGTTGTAAAGTGGAAGTTTCAGTCTTTTAGTGTAGATGATGATGATTTTGAAGGTCATGATTACAGTCTCATTGCCAGATTTTCAGCTGTACGGTTTGTTTTTCTTTACAGGTTCATTTAGGAGGTAAAGACCTATTTCACAGGCTTGGCAATACCACAAGCTCAGCATGCAATCCAAGTTGTTGATAAAGTTAGAGGAATGGACTGGCTTATTTCACATTCAGAAATTGATGGATCACCTTCATTGAAGTCGGATGTTTCCCTGAACACTCCTATTATTATTGTGCCACATAATTCTACAAGCAAAAATTTCATGCAGCTATACCTGGGTCATCTTGGAATGTCTAACAATTTTGAGTAGCATGGTTGTAAGGAATCTGATCCATCTGCTGTACATCTTGACGTCCTTCATGCTAATATAACGAGCATAAATATGGTTGTTGGGATTGATGGGTGACTGGGAAAACCAATGATACAAGAAGCTTGTGGATTGCATATCAAAGTGTGTCGCTCACTACGAGATGTTTTCAAAAAGGTTCCTGAAGTGGCAGTTGACATACAGGTTTGGATGACAAGCTTTGAACGTTGTCTACAATTCCTGGGGAGTAATTCTGTCAGTCCTGAGTTAGCATTGGAAACTGCAGCAACTTTGCAGATGAAGTTGGCAGTGAAACAAATACATGGGCTTCTTAAGCACGAGGATTTCCCATACGTAAGACGTATTGGTTTCCTGTACCTGCGCAGATCCTAAGACGTTATGGGGCTGGGTTGAGCCTTATGCGAAGGACGAGGAGGCTTGATAGTGGAAAGTGGAATCACATGGGCTGTCCTGATCTAAAAATTTATGTGAAGTAGTCTCTGTATTTGGCCTTGACCACTGCGCAGATATAGACATCGGTGAAAATTGTGTTAGTCAGCATCTGTTCAGAATATATTACTCACAACTGGTCATGACATCGGTGCAAAGTACATGCATCTTAAAGTGTTCAGATTAATTGAAAACATTAGAGCATGTCATGTGGGCGACTTTCAGATCCATTCTGGAAATTCTTCATTGCAAACTTAATTGGTAAAGCAGTAATTAAAACACATATACATGCAAATTGTATCATCATGGTTTGTAACAACCAACTGCTGGAGTGAAGTGAAAAAGAATTATATTGATGTAACTTAAAGCCAGCGATCTATCAAAATCGGCATCCATATCCAGCGCTCAAAGCCAACGTGGCATTGATCCTCGGATCTCAAGACTTGAGAAAGATTACCAAAAAATTTGGAAAGACTGGTGCTGACAAAACATCCTTTTTTCACATTGAAAATTCTTGCTTGGGTGATTTCGGAATATCGTATAAACATCAGCTACGACTGAGCTTGATCGCTATTTCAGATTTGGGCTTTGATGGATAGGCCTTGGTATAGCAACTCTAATCACAAAGAACAGCAGAGCTTAGTGCATCTCAGTGTCCTGAAAAAAGCTGGAGGCGGTGAATTTCTTCAGCGCTGGAACATCAAGAAGCCTATGCTGATAAAAGAATGACCTGACAGAATTAATCAAGAGAAATTAAAAGACCAAAGAATACAACAGTCCCTTGTCTTGTTGTCTGAGATAAATCAAGAAACGATTATGATCTGGGTATAACATTCCCGGAAAAATAATTTCTATGAGATCTCCAGCTGACAATGCCTGTTCTGTTTTTTAAATATGTGGAGGTTCTTGCTGTGTCACAGCCAGATAAAGAAATATCATACACCTGGATGTTGTATTAATGCTTTCACAGGAGATAAAACAGGGGCGATTGGACAGTTTGAAGTGTTGCAGAGAGAAGAGAATGCCCGATATGACAGCGAAAGAACATCAGCAAACCGACAAAGAGTATCAGTTATGAATATCAGCAGGGGAATTTAAACACAAAGCAGATGGCAAAAAAGGGATTGCGCAAAGATAAATAGAGCAGCTTAGAGCCATCAAAGCTCACCAGCCCATATTAAAATATCTCGAAGCCACTTAAGGGCAGCAGAACCGCCTGAAAGATACAGACAAAAGGATTCAAAGCGCAGCCCTCAGTTACATGACTTGAGTTGCCAGCTGCCTCAACGTAGCTCTTTTTCAGATATTTATGTATTAATTTCTAGCCCAGCGATGAGTTAAAGACAGTTATTACATATATATTTTTTCAGATACGATCTAGAGATATTTTTTTGATATTTTCCCTATGGCACCTGTTCAAGGGAAGTCTGTAAATATTTCCCTATATAAACCACCCTATAGTCAGTCTTAAGGAGCGGGAAAACAAGAAAGAATAGGTTGATAGAATCTGATAGAGATTAGTTATGTACATTTGGTATGATTTCATTAATCAAAGAATGCTGAAGTTTGGAAAATGGACTGTGTTCTGTGTTTAAATGTTTTAAGGGGGCATTACAGAATTCTAGAGCTGCAACATGACTCAATAAGTGCCTCTCATCTCTGTTTTTTTTAATGTTTTATGATCATAATATGCTCGTATCACCATCTAAATAGCAGATAGAAAGATTAGTCTAGAATTTGCTGAGCCACACTCTATGCTCAAGGCCTGCTAATTCTTTATGTTTTCATCTGAACTGGTAATGAACATGAATTCCCTTTGTCTCTTATCTCAGCGAACTCGCCCATGTTTAGGCACTTATGTAAGAAATTTTTATCTACTCCTAGATAGAGCTATTTCACCCTCATGCTGTTATGCTAAATAAAGAGATTATGTTGCTTCTCATTTCTTTAAACTTTCAATCCAGCTGGTTGATTTGCTACACTCCATACCTGCGCTGTATTATTGAAAGTTTTTTGGCTGAAAGATCAAAGATTACTCAAAAGATTGGATAATGGACTGTCTACTATATGCCTGGAGGGTGATCACCGAATTCTTATGCTATCATATGGACTAATAAAGTGTCTCTTGCCTTTGTAATATCAGTTCACATATGTTAGTATCATTATCACTATTTTTGATTGCAGAAAGGAGGACTAATCTACAATTGGCCTTACAACACTTTACACTAAATTTTTGCAATGTTCTATATGTTTTTCTTCTGACTAAAAGCTTTAATATGAATACCTCATGGCTCATATTAGTTCTTTATCACCCATGTATGATTGTTATTTAGAAAATCTTAACTGTTCCTAGATAGAATCCATTCACTTTACCTCAGTCAGCCGGATCAAAGATATCTTAGTAGCTTTATGTTGAAGCCCCGAAAATCGGGTCGACAACAAGGGGGATACCCACCCGGTCTGGACCTTGGTTAGCAGCTCCTTATCCATTTGGTATAGCGGGTCCGACTGGGGATAACGGGACCAGTTTCCCGATCTGAGGGTGTGTGTGTGTGTAGAGTTGAATAATGCTGATCTAAGAGTACTTTAAAGCTAATTCGATTCAGATTCTTTAAACTAACTCTATGCTATTGTAATCTAATGAGAAACAACACATCTAATCTATGCTAAACCGGGGTGTATATCTTCTATTATGCGATCTAAAGAGATTTCAAACAATAACTGGTAATAAAGATCATTCAGCTATCATAAGAATAGAAATCATTTAAGATAAACCACTTTGCATAAGAAGTTATGCAAAACAGTTGTGAACAACATATCGCATAATAAGTTATTCATATATCAGACATAAATAAATGACTCCACCGTACAAAAGTGCCAAATGGTAACTCATACATTCATGCAATAACATATAAACAACCGAAAACTCTATATCACTTAAAGAATATAAGCAGAAATGGCCAAGAGATAAAAGTACCATTTATGACTAATCCTACTCACAAACTTCAAGAAAAAACGATTTATCTCTACTTGTTCTAACATCTACTAAGAGTACAAAAGTGTAACATCAGTAGTAGACATCAAAATGCAAATAAAAATAAATCTCGATCCATCCATTCATGAAAACCTCCTCTGAGGGTGCAGAAGTGCATGTTCTGAGGACAAGTTTTTGAAAAATCTCTGGACCCTTCTCTAAATGCATGATAAGGGTTTAAATATTGCTAACCAATTAACTTAATTACATAAATCTAGGATACGTTTTTAAATGACCGCCGTTCTGATAAAGCAAAACTATTTCTAAAAATTGAATCTAACTCTAAACTATTTCTGTATTTTCTCCTTAGTGCTGCAAGCACGCAATATTCGCCTGGGAAGAGTCGGCTAGTCGCCTTCCACTTTCGTTTGAGCTATGAAAATAGAAATAATCAAGCGCTGGCACCTCTTTTTGGTAGACTAGAAGATATTTTCGAGAATCTTCCTCTAGCTGGGTGTATTCACTGCGTGTATTCTTGGTAATAACCCAAGTTTCCCTTAAACTGATTCTGCTTTTGCTATTTCAGTTTTCGACTTTGCGGATGACTGAAGAAGTTAGAGATTTAAATCTCTGAATAATTTTCTGCATCGAAAACTGCGTCCGTTCTTCATTCCAGGCTTTTCTGGTGTGTAAGCTTCAGGGTTTTTTGTAAACATGCTGCTTTTGTGCGTCTTTGACTCTGAGCTTTAGGTGGCCTGTTGACATCAGCATCTGTTGAGTGATACTCTGGAGTCTGTGATCCTGTCGCATGCGGCATCCGTTTCTGGAGGGATTTCTTCTCTGTTCTCCGAGCATTGACGCTTTCCCCTTTTCCTTAGATGTTTCCTGCACATTGCTTCATGTTATTTCCTGTCTTATAGTTTATGTAAAGGAAAAGAGTAATGGTAATAAAGATTGAAATGAAAGCTTTAAGTTCTTATGAATACATAATTATGAAACTCATGGCGAACTGACTCTTCGAAAAACACAAAACTGTCCTTGCTGAATAATTTGGCATACAATCATTAATTTATTTTAAGGCGCGCGCGCTCAATTTTGGTTAATGGACAACTTTCCTTGAATACTGTGCCAAGGAAAATTCGCGATGGGTGATTTCTGCGACTCGCAATTGTAGATCGCAGCATTGCAGATCGCAACATTTAGTCGTTCAGTCATTGTGTGCTACTTATGCGATGTTTGCGATATGCGACGTCGCATATCGGCCGTCGGAGATTTATTAAGTTTTTCATTTAAGAGCGCTTCATAATAAATGCGATGCGATGAATTTCACGTCGCTTCTTTGTAGTTTATTATGCTCATAAGAAAAGCATTTTATTCTTTTGTCGCGATAAAGTTTTAAGGAGTTAAATACAAAAGTTTTTCATCAAATGTTTATTTGGGTTTTCTATTAAGGGTCCCCATTTGGTTGGTGTTATTTCTAATATCAAACAAAGAGGGGGGTTGTTGGTGGCCACAACAATGGCGATTCACTGGGAAGAACCAGTTATCTCTGCTTTTCTATTGAATTTTAACTTCCGGAAAAGAAAAATTTTCATAAGTCTAAATTTTGTTATGGAGAGATAGAGTACATAATGCCTTATCCTATCAATGATATTTTGTTTCAACCTTTTTCTATTCTAATCGTTTTCTTCCTCAGGCTTATTCCTTGTATTTACACCAGCCATTACTTGGTCTTTTAAAGATAAAATAAGGTCATCTCTGTGTGCTGGCTTTTTAAAATATGCTCATTTGTCATAGGTAGAGCCTCTGCTGCCAGCAGGCGTCCATAGCCT
>APFE030615399.1:61126-80657 GCA_000404065.3 Pinus taeda | reverse complement strand
TTTTACTTTAGTTTCACATTGCTTAGTTGTTATTTGACATAGATTTCATTTGCATTTCCTTGCAGCAACAGAGGCACTGGGCCAATGTCATTAGTCTTTTATTTGATGCCTTTACTTTCCTTTAAGCATTGATTTCATTTCAAGATTTCTTGTAGAGTACTTTTAAGCTGTAGAAAGCACATCACAATCTCACACACTTCACTCGCTTGATTTTGAGTTTTAAGAAGCACATCACAATCACACACAACTCACTTTATTTGGTCACATCACATTAGGAGAGATATATTTAAAAACAACCCTAAAAAGTTAAAAATGACAAAAGCTCAAGAAATAGTTGCCTAAGTACATACAGTACCCCTCACTTCATCAGCTTACGAGCCCCGGGTTGACATTTAAAAGTTGCAATTTAGACATCACTAAATTGACCAAACACCTTGCCCTTACAAAGATGGGCCTATTTCGTATTCTCAACTTTATCTTCATGAAACAACTTTTCCCATGCCCAAATTGGCAAATCACAAGAAACGAATCAAAGGTATATTTCTTATTGTCTTCTTTTCTAGAAACCCAACTAGCATGAAATGTTGAATGAAAACCATTATAGCATCTCTTCATACTCATCCAATTTATTTATATAATTGACCATCCTTATTTGGAAAATCCTTTTCCCACTTATCCAACTTCAATTGTAGCTCCCTCACAAAAGCCAAATAATATTCAATCCTATCAAAGGAGATAAGGTTAATAGATATCAACCCCTTCTCAATTTGCTACT
The DNA here is from genome assembly GCA_000404065.3 of Pinus taeda. Classification (NCBI taxonomy): domain Eukaryota; kingdom Viridiplantae; phylum Streptophyta; class Pinopsida; order Pinales; family Pinaceae; genus Pinus; species Pinus taeda. Next base: position 79,882 of record APFE030615399.1, on the reverse strand, counting down.
CCCGACTTTTGTTGATCTTATCAAATGCATTCTTCAACAACTAAAAGACTTGATTTGAAAAATCAATCCTACTTGTATGATTGTGAATCTCCTTGGAGAAGTAATAACCTTATCCTTCTTCCATTAATAATGGACTTGTAATGATGATCCTTAATATTTGAAACCATAGTCTTTGTGAATGCCAAAGGGCTTTACACTTTGATAGGATTTCTATATCTTGTGCCCATATGCCATCATTTTGGCCACTTATAACCATTGGCTAAGCTTAGAACTCATAATCACTCTACAAACCCTAATCCAATTTACAAGTCTTAACCTAAGTTAATCTACTTTTAAGATCTAACTCAAGCAATAGATCATATGCACAAATAGCCTCCAAAATTACTTGTATAAAATTAGTCTAAATCTTAAACCACTAGGTCTAATGTCATGTTGAAAAACTAGGGAATTATAGAAGTGATTATTTATGAACTCCATGCAAGAGAGGTGGTGTCAAATGACATCATTACAAGACCTACCAGTTGACCTTTAAAAATCTCCAAAATGACTAGCTCTAGAAGCTACAAAGTCGAGAAGATCCTTTTGTTCTAACAATGAGATAAACTTGACACAAAATGATGCAACATAAGTCTCAATAATTGAATTCATTAGGAAAAATAAAATTTTCAATGAAATTCACTTCAATCCTTTGTGAATGATCATGAGTTTAAGTAGTGACCCAAATTTCATCAAATATGTGGTTCAAGATGATTTATCTTCAAATTTAATGGTTTGAACTTCAATTTTATCCTCAACATTGAAATTTATATCAACTAGTTGAGCTTTGACCTAGTCATCGATGCATTCTTTAATATCTTATTTCATATGTGAATTTATTTATTTAATGAATTTTTGTCTTGATTAAGGACTATTGAATATCTATAAATTCTATGGTCAGAGATGGCCTCAATGTTTCTACACGTTGATGAACAATATTTACAATAAGAGAATGTGAAACTAGTAAAATGCCTTGTTTTTCTCTTCTTAAGCCAATTAGAAAAATAGATAATAATAGTTGTCATAGATCTTCACTTTTTTTTTTTTTTTGAAAATCAAGGTGATAATCATCAATGTCAAAGTAGATATGATTTTAATGTGATCCTTCCAAATGAGGGATTTTCAAGTGATCAAACTTCTAAAAGTGAGGCAAGAGCATCGTCGCTTCCAAAGCCATTAAACTTTTGTAGACAAACTTCAAAGGATGGGTCTTGATATTTCCTAAGGAATTCAGTTCCTTTATTTAAATAATTGAATTTAATAATTTGATAAATGATTTTCTAGAGAATGAGCCATAAATATAGAAGATTTGAATGGACAATATTAGTTGCGTGAGAAATTTTCTTTTTAGGCGTGAGATATTGTAGGGATAGATCTTAGCAAGATCTTAGGATCAGTTAGAAATATTATAGGATCTAAAAAAAATTTGTTTTATTTCTAAAAGTTGTATTTAACTATTGTAATCATACGGACTATGCGAGAGAGCTAGAGATAAAGTGTGATTATGGTAAGATGTGAAAGAGGCTAAGGTTGTGTGCCCATATTGTTTATCAAGCCATGTAAATTTTGTATTTCTGAATTTGGTTAAGAAAGCATTCTTTTATGCAATTGTGTTGCATTTATCTATGCCTATGTATTATCCCTAAATTTGAATATTCCATAATATAGTATGTAAGTTGATTTATCTTAGTAATATCAACTACATGAATACTAGATTCTTGTAACAAGGATTAAATATACCTTATTTAGGAACAAAAAGCTGCATGATGAAGGGAATTAATGCTAAGATGGGATCCTTCTGTTAGGTGTGTTAAATTACAGTTAAATGGTCATCTATTGAACTATTGGGGATTTGACTGAAGTTTTATGATTGTGTTGTACTTGGACTGATGAATTGAGTCCTTCATATCCTAATTAAAATGGCTTAACTTTGCTCTGCCATGAGCAAGATTGAAATTGAATTTTGGAGAATGGAAGAATGTTATGTGGACTAATATTGATTGGGTAAACCATAATACAACAACCTCAAATGGCGAATGGAATTTTGAGTTGTGGCATTGATAATGGAGGAAACAAACCCAGTTCATAAGTTCTCTGCCTTTGCAGGTTTTAGAAATTAATTAAAATTTTGTGGTCAATGCATGGTCATACACTTAGCAATTTGTCACTGACCAGTGTGTGGCCTTGCAGATTTCTGTGTTGAGAAATGTAAAATCAGATCCTGGGAACTAAATTATTGACCAAGATATGAGCAATTCGTGAGATCTAGAACAAGTATAAATGGTGAAGTATTATGCTTGCATACGTAGAGCAAATCCGGTGGATGTCCATGTACAAGAATAGTGAAAATGGTTATTTTGACACAACATGAAAAGTTTGGTCAAATCAAGTGATAGGGGAATCTCGTTATTTCAATTCGAGAACTAAAGTTAGCATTGAGTTACAAAGTGGCATTGTCAATAGGTTTCAATCTCCTTGAGAATCAAGATCTAATTCCAAATGATTGTGATGCGTGGGAATCACCAGTTGATGGTGTATTCAAGATAAGTGATCTATTCATGCAAATTTAAGTTCCAATTGTTATTGATAAAGGTGAGTTCAAAGAGATTTGATTCCTTGAGGAATCAAATTCCATGTTTAAAGCTAAATAGTATATGAAGGAATTCACCCAACAAGCTGAAATTGTAGATATGAGTGCAAATCCAATTAATTGATGACGTATGAAAGCAAAAGGTATTAAAACCTATAGTTTTCCACAATTGAGATAGAATTCAAGTGTTAGATAAATTGATGGATATTTTGTCATTAATTGTTAAATAGCCAATGTCATGACTAAAGCTCTGTAATGGTGAAATCTAAGTATAAAATAAATAGTAAATGGCATGAAAAGTTTAGTTGGAAATGTGGATATATAACATTTTAGGTGTAGGAATAGTTGGATCATTGCTCAAGATAAATTGGTTGTAATGACAGGATGTTGAAAACCCTGTATATATATCTTTATAGACTTTGTTTATGATTATGAGTAGAATGAATTTGATTGCATTCATAAATGATGAGCTTGTAATGAAGTTACTGGAGAATAAAATTTGTTCTAAAACTATTATGATGTATGAATAGCACATAGAGAAGAGGACTTGGCAGAATAATAGGAATATGAACGATTAATATTAGTATTAACAACCTACTAGCAATTTAGTGTGCACCAAAATGCTTTTGACAATCAATTGAAATATTTTCTCTTTAAATCACCATCATATGATCTTGAAGGCATTGTTATTCTAGATATTTCACTAATACAACTAACAAATATGAGCTTGACATCTTAGTTGTGCCGCCTTACAAACTTTGGGTTTATTAATGCACACTTTGATGGATGAAATGCATACAAAATTGGCTCAAAAAGTGATTTTTCCACTTCTTATTTGAGTTAGGATTCAACAAAATATATCAAAAATTTTGACCCCTCTTTAATTCAAGTTAGGAATAAACCAATATCTCAATTATTCTTTTGTATTTTGTAAGCACAAAGCTCAACATCTATCTACAATTATGGTGAATGTGCTCTCCTATCAATCTATTCTCTAATTATGGTGTTCTCTCGTCACAAGCCTCTATGAACTCCATCACCCGTTGGACAAGCACTTGCCTTGGAAATCAACCATCCCAAGTTCACACACATTTGAAAATATGAAGAAGGAAATCCTACAACTTAGTTTCTTTACAAGCCATCATTGTGCCTCTATTATGGGACACATCACTCCAAAGCTATGTTTTTGGTGTACTCAAGAGGAGTTCGAGTTGTTGTGCACACAACAGATTTAATATGAGTAGATTATGAGGTTTGAAGGTATTTATTCCTTATCTCTTAGAAATGTATGCTTCCTTAAGGGATCTTCCAGAACATAAGGGGATTCCTATATGTACACTAAAGAACTTTCTTATGCAATAGAGCATACTCTACAGTGGGTTGTTGAAATATTTGAGACCCTTTTCGAACATTGGCCTAATGATGTAAATGCTTACCTTTCCATCGAGACTTTTAGGAATCAATAAAAATCCAACAACACCTACAAGGCACCATATTCTTGAAATTCTAAGGGATGCTCTTGTAAAATACAGATCATTAAGTTTTGATGCTTGTGTTGAATGGGCTTAGTTACAATTTGAAGATTTTTTCTCAAATAGCATAAAATAGGCATGATTTTTATTAACTGTTTGGAAAACAAGTATATCTAATACAATTTGAGTTATAATTCACATCTGTAGAGTGTCCAACTTGCTTCTGAGTTATGAGGATTCATGTGGCATTGAGAAACTAGAAATCAGATGTTGAAGCAATTCAACACATAGAAGCATGCAAAACTATAGAACTAGAATATGGCCTTTAAAGCATGTCATCCTCTGCTGCATTTACACCTTTTAATTTCCATGCCAAAACTTTAATTCTAGTTGGAAGGTTCTAGATGCCTCAATTATTTTGTTGATGTATGGTGGTGAGGAAGGTGCATGGATAGCCCTCACAGAGAAAGCAAGTTTATGGGCAATCCCTGAAAAAGTTATTATATTGTGTGGTGTTGAACCACCAAAATGAATTTTGTCCTGCAAAGGGACCTCCAATGAAGGATTTGAAAAAGAAGAAAGGAAACACCTCGTGGTTGGAGGTAATTTTTCTCTTCGAAGAGCAAGTACTGAGGCATGGATTGCCAGAGATAATGGAGAAAGGGTTGTACTAAAAGGAGTTGGCTAGCGTACTACACAAGATGAGAAAGTAGAAGGTTTATTTGGGCATCTATTTCCAAATTTTCTTAACTCAATGTAAATTGAAGGAGCATTTGAAAAGATCCACCAGGCTAGCGCATTTGAACGAGATGGGGAAATGAACATATTTACTCGTGTAAGTCAAGCTAATGTTGACACACTTGCAAAACACTGGACAACAAGCAGAGGAGCAAATATAGGCGAAAAACACACCAATATAGCATCAAATCCCGCAAAGCATATACCACAACTTATGTGACCTACATAGAACAACTTTCATCAGCTCGACTTTTCATGTATATCCAATATATGTTGAGGGTGTTTTTCTTAGACCGAGAGGATAATATTTTCACACGACCAACAAAAAAGTCTAATTGGCCTACTAATTAGCAAGTAGCATTTCTAGCCTTGCAATAATAAATTTACAATGAATGAATTAGGCAAACAAAATGTTGTTGTAAAAGGGGTAGAAAATTGTTGTCATTCAGGACTAGCCAGGCATTTGCAACCAGTGATCGAGTCCTCTTAATGAGATTTTAAAGCTAAATACTTGAAACACAATATGGTATCCGTAAACATAATACTCGCTAGTCATTGATCTTATGAATTGGTTGTGCTTGAAAATTTCAGTTACAGTTCTATCAAATACACATTTATTTAAAAGTTTGTTTTACATTTCTATCACATATACATTTATTTGAAATTTTCAATCCTTGTCCTCAAATAACTTTTATTTTTGTTTCATTTCATGCAAGAACCCTAAGTATGAAACCTGTATATTGTTTGCAATGGATTAACAGTGGAGCTTGCCATGTTTCCCCTGTTTTTCTCCAAGACTGGACTGAGCATTACCTTAGCAGCGAGGAAGATGAAGAACTTACTAGGGAATCCTTCAATGGAATCGAACACGCAACCATGATGTCTGCCACCAATCTCAGCCACATCCGAATTCTTCATGCCAAAATCCATTTGTTTAGCCATGTGTAAATAGAAATATGAAACACTCCTCAAAGCCTCATACGTACATTCTTATGACTAATCGAGCAAAATTTGACGGATTTGAAAGCAAAAATCTGCCAATTCTTGTTAGCTCTATAAAGTGTGATGGTTAATGAAAAAAATAGTGTTCCATTAGTGAGATGTCAGACACCTAGTATTGGTGAGAGAGCATAAACATCAACAATCTCTCAATTCGAAAGGCTTGTGTGAGGCTTGGTAATGTTGGAGTGATTAGGGTTGGAACAATGATATGTGAGACTTGGGAGGGTGGTCAAGTACTCAAGACATTAAAGTTCACTTGAGGTTTATAAACTCTTTTAGTGGAGATTTGGGTCTAAGGGGTCTTGGGTCCAGATTTTGAACCTGCTCTAATACCACGTGTGAGGCTCCATCCTAGGTTACTGTTGTGGCGAGCAACAACCCCCCTTTTTATTTAGTATTAGTAATAACAATAAATAAATGGGGACCCTTGTAAAATAAAAATCTAGCACTTAACATTCCCTTTTAATAAAACACACTATCATAAACTTAGGAAAAACATCCGCAAATGCAAAGTCTTAAATATTATGAAAAGTCTCAAATAAAATTGTTCTCTTAATGATGACCATCGGATTGCAAAAGAGCAACGGAGGGCATCATATATAAATAAACTGTCGAAATTGCAAAAATGTGATAATGCGAGATCGCAAGCTACACAAATTCGTCACATATCGCAGGTCCCATATATCGCAGTGCCACCTAAGAGAAAATGTCTCGATATTGAGAAATGCGATAAAGCATCTCGCAAATCTCATCTCACAGTCGCATAATGAAGCAAAAGATTGTTAACGAAAAAGGATTAGCAATATTGTGATCTGTGATATTGCGAAGCAAATCGCAAAATTGCTTTATCGCAGATCAAAAGGGCTCATAGTTCAATGAAATATTTCTCGTCATTCAATACTGAGTTATTGGCATTAATGTCAACTTAGTGGTTTATTGATGGTTATTTATGAGAAATGATTTAGATCTGAGGAAAAGGGTTATTTCATGCAAGATGATATAATTGATGTGATTTTGAAATTAAGAGCTTTCCTGTCACCTTATTATTGACCATCATTCGTTATCTTTCTTATTGTGTCTTAGTTCTCTACTTGTGTACTTATAGGGCGGTACACAGAACAATACACAGAGCAGTGTGCAGAACGTGGTGGGGAAGAAAGGAAAAGCTCCGGTATCTGAAAAAATAGAGATGACTCCATTATTCACAGACACCACCTGTACCAGAGAAGTAGGGATATCTACTTGGGAAGGTAGGTATAGTCTGCTGGAGGAAGAAAACCTGATATTCATGGAGGTTACAGATACGGCGGATGAACACGGTTCATCCAAAGCATCACTTACAGAGCTTGCATGCTCATTCCTGCACCGTATCGCAGCAAGGCCAAAAATATTTCCCTATACAAATATGGTCAAATGGATGATAGACCATGCTGAGATAAAAGACAGCAATTCAAGACATGGAACCAGGAAGTTATAGGATCATTTACCTCACAGAATTTATGATGCATGTATCATTTACCAAAGCCGCAGACTAGCTATAACAAACAATTCATGGAGAAATTCGCCAAGGAGAACGAAGTTTTGTGGAATGCACCAAACGTTGGTCAGTGAAGGAAGAGTCATTAAAGAAGGACAAAAATGGTATGTACAACACTAGTTCCCTCTCTTCTCCATATTGTTTCATTGCTGCAATGTTATGTAGGCTATCTGGAAAACCTAATATCAATAAGTTTTCATCCGAGTGGCTACCCCTACTGGATGCAGCCACCAATGCCACTATAATGGACTGGGCCCAAATATTGTCTGATAACTTAGCCTCTGTTATTTGGAATTATCAGACTAAAAGGAATTGTTCTTAGAGAATTTATCCTCCCTTCTTTCTAGCTTCCTATGTCATGGACGTTATCTATTTTGTTTCTAAATTTCCTCTCATGGGTTGGAAATGGATGATACAGAATCCCTTACCCATTCAAGTCTACCATAAGGAACTATGGGATTCTCAGTTCACTCCATATTTTTATAAAATATGCCATGGAGTTATGCTACCCATTCACAAGATGTTGTATAATACAGATGCCCCAAGATTTTCTTCTGAAGTTGAAATTGATATTCTCCCTGTGGGAAGATGGTTTGAGGAAGAAATTTTCACTTATATCAGAGTATTTGAAAGCATTGCCTCTCCTGATGTACTTCCCTTGTATGTTCCTAACAAATTGATGGCCCGGGAAATAGCCTACCAAACCTGTGGGATTGGGGGAATGAGCAGAGAACATAAGGACAAGAAAAAGGCAATCTAGCCACAATTCCCTATGGTCTATGGGGCTTTTGCATTGTTTGATCTAGGTCACGCTTTCAAGGAAGTAGACAACATGTTGAGTCTATGATTGCCTTAGTTCCCAGGGAGACAGTTTGATCCCTTTTATGTGATAAATAATTTTACCATGGCAGTTAAAATAAAGGTGTTCACTAAGGAAGATGATCTCTTCGACGACATTTTCTAGCAAAAGAGCACACTTAGAGACATCTTACATCAGGTCCAAATCAAGTTTGGCCCAATAGAATTCCAACAGTTTAAACTCTATAGAGAACAAAGATTGGCAAATGTCCCCTTGGACAAATTGCATGTAGAACCAATGAGGGAACCCACTACCAGCATTAGCATGAGTGGAAGCTCAGGGCTAGACAAGTCTAAATCTAATTCTGAAAGAGAATTGCCAGAAAGGTCTAGACGGTCAGAGAGTGATCACACCAAGAGTGAAGGATCAGTCAAGGATACTGCCCAATCCAGGGAGAATCCTGAGAAGCAAGTGTTGTCGCTACACAGGTGGAAATTCCCACTCCCCTCATCTAGCCAACAAAGCCATTAAGAACAGATTTGGAGAAAGAATGGGAAAACTTTAATGAATTGATCAACACGGAGGAGAAAAATGTAGAGACACCAAAGAATCCAGCACATACAACCATAGAAATGGTAATTGAAACAGTTTTCAATGCTCTAGAAACTAAGCACATTCCCATAGCTTCGTCATCTGAAATTATACTAAAGATAGAGGTAATCCCTCCTCTAGATGTGTTTTGCAGTCCGCAGCACAAAGTTGTGGTCAGGAGACAAAGAAAGAAGTGAAAACTAGACAACATGCTCTCACCTGAAGCAGAGTCGTTGGATGTCCTTTGGCAAGACCCTACCACTGATCCGACAGAGAACCTGACTAGATTATCCCAAATCGTAGAAGCTTATGCTTCTGCTACTATTGACAAAGAATTTGAATTTCAACTATTGCTTAAAGATAAAGAGGATAAAATCCTATTTTTACAGCAATAGTTACAGTAGGCCAGCATTAGCCGAGAGGCAGAAGAAAAATTGGTAAAGTTACAACAGGACTTTCAGCAAATGCAGTTGGGTTATCAAAGCAGTCTAGCTGAAAAAGAACAGTAGTTACAAGCCACGTTAGAAATGCACAAAGATGACCCTAAAGTTGTAGAATTTGTCACAGAATCCCTTCCCCTGAATGATCAACTCTTGCCACAGCAAAATATGCTTTGCCAAAGAATATTGCAATGGAACTCTCACTGTGAAATGAGTGACAATATCACAAGTCAAGTCGTAGATTTGCAACTTGAATATGATTTAATTTATAAGAAAGTTTCTGACTATTTGAATTGGCAGGAATCAAAGGAAGGCAAGAAAGTAAGGTTGTCCAAGATCAATGAATCCCACAAAGAAATGCTATTTAATAAATGGGATGTACAGATCAAAAAAGCAGAACAAGTAGCGAAAGAAGCAGCGACAGCAGTAAGCAATATCATTGACCGTGTTAATGAAAATTTGCACAGAGCTAACCTAATATCAGAAACCGTTCTAGGATTTCTCCCAAAAATGCAGCAACTGCAAACAAGTTGGAGACAGAAAGCTGAAGAAAGGATAGATTCAATCAAAAAGTTAACTAAGTTAAAATGGGACACTTACTAGCAATATTTGGTGAAACCACATAGTCAGTGTATGACTCTGAAGTGCCTTAGAAATTCCGCCGAGAAGATAGCACCAGTGCTTGCTGATTCCATTTTTGTAGGACAATTAAAATCAGAGGTCGGCCAACTGACACTGCTGAAGCCGATGCTGGATGCTTGTGACTTAAGAGAACATATGCATAGTTGATCTTTAGATACAGTTTTAGTTTAATTTCAATTTATATTTTCTTTAGATGAGGATGGTCATTTAAACCTCGTCCTAAATTTTTGTAATAATTATTTTTAGTATTTAGTTAGTAGTATTTAAACCCCTCTCATGTATTTAGAGAGGGGTCCAAAAATTTATCAAAAACAGTTCTTCATAACATGCACTTTTGCCCCGCTGAGGAGATTTTGATAAATGAATGGAACGAGATTTATTTATATCTGTGTTTAATGTCTGTTGTTGAAATGCACTTTTGTACTCTTAGTAGATATTGAATTATGAGAAGATAAATATATGTTGTTGAAGCTCATGAGTAGGACTTATTATCAATGGTAAATTTATCTCTTAATGATTTATGCTTATGGGTCAAGTGATATGTTACTTTCAGTTGTTTATATATGAAGGCCTGAATGTTCGGTGCACTTTTGTACGGTGGTAACTATTATTTTTATGCTGAGTGTATGAATAACTTATTATGCGATATGTTTATCATAATTGTTTCGGCTAATTTTTTATACGAAACAATTTACTTTTAATGGATTATTTTCTCCTGCCAATTGAATAATCTTTATTACTGATTGTTGTTGAAAACTATTTTAGATTGCATAAGTGAAGAGTTAATCGCAGGATAGTTTTTTAGAATTAGATGTTTTCGTTCATTAGAATAAATTGCATGTGTTAGATTAGATCTAGATTAAAAGCATTCTCTTTAGAAACTTTTAGGAAGGAAAACATCATCCCTTAGCATCATCACAAACAAATTGGGAAACTGGTCCCATTATCCCCAGTCGGAGCCACTATCCCAAACGGAAAAGGAGCTGCTTTCAAGGTCCGAACTAGGTGGTTATCCCCCTTGTTGTAGACTCGATTTTCGGGGCTTCAACAGGTACTCTAGAAAAACTAAATTTCTCTAATTTTAAATACAATAAATGGGAAATAACTTAATTCTAACTAAACATTTAATTGATGATAATTTACCATTAAAATTTATCTCCCATAATTAAATAAGTAAGCATTTCATTGCAATCACTTACATAAGTAGTCTATAAATAGAGGAATATCTATTCTAATAACTTAGTTGAGATGCCCCTGAGCTCCTGACCCTGTTGGGACGCTCCTCTTGACTACTGACTGGATTTACCTCCCAGCGAACTAGAAAGTATTTCCATCCCATGAAACCTCCACAGGTTCCCTAGCCCTTTGAGCTCAAATCCAACTAGATATAGTGTGTCCAAGTTAAACAAATACTCTCATTCTCTTCCTTCTCTTTTCTCCACCTTCCTCTCAAAACAAAATCCTCCAAAATCATAGCCAAAACCAAAACCAAAACCAGGAACAAGGATCCCCCCCTCCCCTCCTCATCCTTCCCTTTTTATGCCTCTTCTCTTCTCCACCTCAACCACCTACTATTAATGTCATAACTACCCCCTCATCCTTACATTTTACTTTTCTTACCATATCTTCTCCCAAGTAAATTTGAGAGGACATTTTGGGGATGAGATATGAATATATAATTTGGTAATTAATTGGAGAGGACCATATCTTCTCCCCAAGTAAATTTGAGAGGACATTTTGGGGATGAGATGTGAATATATAATCTGGTAATTAAATGGAGAGGACCATATCTTATACCAAGCAAATTTGAGAGGAAATTTTGGGGATGAGATATGAATATATAATTTGGTAATTAATTGGAGAGGACCATATCTTCTCCCAAGTAAATTTGAGAGTGTTGGCTTAGTGGGGCCTAACCGAGGTTCAGAAGTGATTTAGCCAAGCAAATCCCAGTACTATTGGCCCTTTCGGTAATAGTTTGCGGAGCACAGACTAAGGTCTCACCCGAAGTAGTATGGGGGGATGCTAAAACTAGGTTTCTACACCCTGGGGATGTTTGATATGAGGTGATTGGTACACAACCCAACCTTCTCACTTACTGTGCTATGCGTAGCAGCAGGCACCCTGCGCCCTGTAATACCATCTTCGTGCAGCTCTAGCTGCAGCGCGACCTATGTTAATTACCCAAGTCTTCCTTCGTTAGGCTCTGTTCTCTAACTACTTAGATTATGTTCATATACAAGCATTCATACAAGTATTTATCAATTGCGTGCAGTAAATAACATAGTAAAAGTAATGCATAACATCAAAATATAGATTCAAGAATAGATGCAAGAACAGATGCACAGAGTAACTTCTCTTTATTAGCTTTCAATCCCATCTACAAACCCAACTCTGCCCTACGCACTCAGCTACAGGGGTTCGTGCACTCGGCTGTGAACTCTTCTAGGCATCTGCACACTCAGCTACAGAGCCTCTTCCTACTACTATGATCGAGTACACTTCAGATCTAATTCTATGCTCTAACGATGCCTTCACATCTCTATCTATTATTAATTCTCCTTACACTTAGAGCCTCGCTCTATTTATACAACACAACTTTACATTATTTTAGGGCGAACAACCCTATGACTTGATTATACAATTTGCGCTTCGCACCCATACTTCGCGGAGTCATTACATTACATTGACCAAAATTCGGGCTTTAAGCCCCAAACACATGTTATGGGGGGGATTTTCTGCCCGACAGGCCCCCAACACAAACATTGTGACTCACCCTTGAGTCACTTCATTGGTGCGGCGATCTTTGTGTGGAGTCCATCTAAAAAGTCTCGCACAACTTGGAGTTCTGTGGCACACAGTTCCGCTGTCTGCTGTATTTGCTACACGCGTATATCTGAACCTTCATGAGTAGGGTCACATCCCTATCTAAACACATAAAGTCCCTGCATTTGTGCCATCTTTCCTTCAATGTTAGCTGTAATTGTGAATGATTCATCGATCCATGGCTAGATGCACACTTTAAGCAAGGATCCTTTTTGTCGTGAGGTGTCTAACTGGTCCTTCAGTGCCCTTGCATGCTGTAGTTTGGTGAGTTGTTGAGTAAGGATGACCATCGACACGGTCCCTCAAACATTGTCATACTCTTGCTGCAACTCACCCACCTCTGTCTCTAGGCACTGTAGGTTCTTATCTTCTTGCAAGTATGTAAGCATGGTTAGTGCTTGATCCAACATCCCAGTGTAGTCCTGTATCGCTTGGCCAATTTGCTCCAACCCCGTTTGGATAGCACAGGTGCACTGCTCTCTGACTTCTTGGGGTGTGGAGGGCTGCACCTTCAACCGTAGCTTGGTGATCTGTAGGTTCAACTCCAACTAAACCTTCGTCATTTCCTCCCTGGCCTTGCGGACTCTAGCCACCAATCGGTGGACCTGCTCTAATGTTGGTAGCTCTGCCGGCATGACCAACTCTGGGATGCTCCTACATGCATCCACTACCATCTACTCCAGTCCGCGAGCCTGCACAACCATCTCATCACGTTGGAAGCTGAGCTAGTCCATGTTGATTTTCTACTCATTCAAGACCTGGATTGCGTGGCCTTCCCTGGCACAAAGCTCTGCGATGATCCCATCCTGCAATTGGTACAAGGTTTCACATGACACGCCTTTGGGCAACATGAAAGGGTTGTCCATACAAGCACGCAACGTTTGTTCGGCCTCTACAATTCCTGCTATGACGTACGAAGCCATTGTACCTATTTGGGGGAGCTGTACCTGTAATCCTTGTAGTTGTGCTCTAAATGCCCCCAACACAGTGTTCTACTTCATCATCATTTCCTGGAGCACGTCCTTTGTGACAGTGCAAACCATTTCGCCCATGTCAAACAGATCACCTTCTACAAGTGTGGTTGGGTCAACGGATGTCTTTATCACCTTCACGTTCTTCCTGGGAGCTGGTTTCTTAGGGAAGCATGGCCACTTGAGTTGGGTTGATGCTGAACCAGGGTCCGTGCATTCTTCTGTCCTGTCCAATTCCCTGGTCTGTTGCCCTGTGGACATCTCCTGGCCCTCCTCGGGCTCTTATGTTGGCACTCTAGTTTGTTTGGCTTTCTGCGCTGCTGCTGCTACTGCCTCCTGAGCCTTTTTTTGTGCCACTGCCTTTAATGTCGTGTCATGTAGAGCCCTAACCTCCACAATTGCCAGCTTTGTGATACAACGCTTGGTTTTTTCCTTTTGCTTCTATGTGGCCACCTTTTCCACCTTAGTCAAGTCTAGAGCACACCATTTTGGAGGCCAAGACTCCATCACTGCGAAGATCGCATCATTCATTGCAATGAATAGAAGCTTCACCCATTTCTGCACTAGATCCTTGCGCGTCTAGATATACAGGTTATGCATATCCACTTTGAACTCTGTCGAGCTCTACAAGCCGTTATAAACTGTGGGAGATAGGCGTAGCCTTCGGTTGATCCACATCCGGATGCTTGCCTACATGAGTACCTAGAATACCTTCTTCTCATGAATCCTCTTTACATCTTTTGTAGCCCAGAGCGAGGCATACCTCACGGCTTCTCGCAGATCATGCTCAATACTAGGGAACTGGCTATCCTCCAATAGCTTCCCTGCAACCAACAAGATGGATAAGAGCAACCACATATAGTGGAAGGTCTTACCCTGTTCCTGGGCCTCCTTGCAGTTCGGTAGAAACTTCTCCCAAAGGAACTGCACCCAGTGGAATTGTACCCCCTCTGAACACTACTCTACCAATGCAATCACAAATGCTGGTACTTCGTCGGCACGACATTTCCTCATCAGTTTGCCAGCCAGCAGCCGGGTGGCTACGTGCACCCCTTTGTCCTTAATGCTTGCAATTGCGTACCCCCACTTTTTCTTCTCTAGTTTGTACTTGGCCTTCATAACTTCTGTGAGGGCCAAGTCACTGCTTTTACCTGCTATGGCCGCGGGGTCATGTCCTTTGAAGGGAAATCGAGAAATTCTATGAATTAGGTCGGCCGTGATGAGAATAAGCTCCTCTAGCCAGAGATACCCATCATGCACCAAGCACAACAGCTGCCTAATGACAAAAATGGTGATGGGCGTGTGGTGGTAGTGGGATATCCATTGCAGATGGAGTAATCCATCCTTCTCCACACTGCGCAACCATTTTCGTGGCTCCAAAACTGTAATGGGCCCCTCTGAATTCTGCTTCATTAAACTCTTCGTGGCTAGGTGTGGGAACTTCTCATTGTCCACGAGGTCCCAATCCTCGAACTTCATGGTGGGTACTTGTCCCAAAAGTAGACCTTCAAACATTATACCATTGGGGAGGAGCGGGGTCTAGAGCGCACTCTTCATGGCCTCGAGATCTTTTAGTACCTTGGATTTCCCTTTCTACGGAGAGACGTATGCGGGTAACTTTGTTGCAGAAGGCGTTGGTGCGACATCCTCCTCTACATTGTCTTGCACCTCTATTTGATCAATTAGAGGCTGTAAGTCTTCCTCCTCTTCATCTGACTCAATGGTGATGACTTTGCCTTTCTCTTCCATTGAAAATTTGCTGAATCATGGTTTTCTCAGGGATATACGAACTGGTCCCATAGTCTGCTTATCTTTCTTTGGCCACGGCGTCCACAGTTATTTGGAACTTCTGGCACAATTTCCGCCTCTATGGGCTCCTCATGGACCATATGGGCTCTTGTAGCCTCACCAGCGGTATCTTCAGTGAATCACACTCCTGGTTTGGTAGCAGTCATTGTGTCTACACTCAAAGGTAGTGAGAGTACGTGACGCTCAATGCTCTATAATTGCTCAATTCTCAAACAACCAAGTGTTGTCTCATGGTTAGCCCTGGGGGTTTTATACCATATTTTGAATTTGAATTCAACCATTCCCCCCACTTCTGAGTCATTAATGCCTTCTTGGTAGTAGATCGTCCCATATCTAGCTCTTAATTTGTGTCCTAATTGCCTGCTGCCCACTCCTCTTTGTCTTAAATTGGACATCTTGTCATGAATAGTGACACCAACGGTCACCTCCCAGCCTACCCGTGTGGCAGCGTAGCCTCCTATGTGTAGGCGTGATGCTTGTGACATATCGATCCTATGTGCAACCTCCTTATTGCACAGCTCCCTCACAAACTCTTTTATAGTCTCATGCTCTCTTTCAACTGCTCCGAGCGCTAAGACTGTGCTCCCTACGAATACTCAAGTGGTCGCACAATCTATGCAAGACTTCAATTCACCGTCTAGCTTAGTCCATGGGAACCCCTCAATTACCCTTGCGACAATCAATGCTGTGCATTCTTCCCTTTGTAGTGCGCTCCTCTAGTTACTTTGTTTGGTAAGGTGCAGTTGTAGCCATGGTAACAAAGTCACAAATTCTCGGTGACAATCTTCTAATGTAGTAGTATGACTGTCCATATCTTGTCTTGTCATTCTTAGTCTATCGACGAGACATTCTTGCATGATTTCCTATTCTAGTATTTTGATCTCCATGTCCATTAGCATGCTTTTATTCCTTAGTTGTACCTGATCCTCTTCGATTTCTCAAAGCTTAAGGTTCCCTCGCCGACTGGCTTCCTGAATCCACATATGTTCACCCTCGTGTAGCTACATAATTCCTTCATCCTGGTCCTTGCGTACTGTCCCAACCATGGGAGCTATTGCGTGAGGATTCCTTTCCTCCAAAATTATTGTCTTGACTCTCCTCCTCAGCTTCAGAATCATCTCCGCACTCAAGTTTTTGCACATGTCCCTATAGGCCCATCGAACCACTGGCATGCGCAAGTCCCAATTAGTTCATCTCACCTAGTTAACCCTATTTAGGACTCCACTTGCCCTATTGAATGCTTCTACATGGAATGTTTTTGGTGTGCATTGCCTTTCCTGTTGCTGTGTCTTGTTCTGATTTTCGATCCTGAGTTTGGGGTGTGCTTGTGTGGGCTACACAGCACATGTCTATACCCATCGTGGCAGGTGGGTGCACAAGTTGCTCTGTCCTGGTTGACTGACTCTTGTTCAATGCTAGGGGCTTCCAAACCATAGGTGTATCATCCTTCTACATCTGTGCCAGTCCTCAAAATATCTGTGATGTGTACCCCACCATCGTGCGGGTGTTGCATGCAGTGTCCACTTCAACACATCGAACTGCTGCTGTTCTGATACTGCTCTTTCAAATTTTCTTAGGAATTCATTGACCGTTGTCAATCCATCATATGTCGGTAGCTCTCTTGCCTTTGTTGTCACGTAATGCAGTAATCTAACCATCATGTTGCAATTCAACGTTGTCACTTCGTGCAACCAATTCCACCATTGCTCTACTTCTTCATCTAAATTCAAAGAGCAAGAGCTTTCATGCTCCCACAAGATCCTCCCATCTATAGTCAGATTCACCTAATCCTAGTCTCACGCAGTTATCTTGTAAATACAATCCAAATCATCATCACTATCATCATCGTGCACAGGTTCAGTGTAGCGCACTCCTTCGGCTCGATTTAGTGAGTCTACTACACGTAGTGACTTTTCCTTGAACATCATCTTACACTACTTCAGGTTGACGACTCTATTCATATCAGTGGCCTAGTCTATTTCTAACAGCGTGGGATAGGGGTTGTTGTCATCGACAATCTCTATTACCTCAAATCCTCCTGTGCGCTCACATCTTCAATATCAATTGTTACCCCTTGCAACCTCCCAATGGGCAAAATCTTTTGTTGGTTCTCCATTTGTAACTGAATAGGGGACCATTGTAACGCAAGCCTTCCCATGCGTTCCCACGTTTGCTTCGGTAATACATTTGCATCCAAACCTAGATCTAGGATTACCTGATCCATTTCATACTCACCAATCTGTGCAGTCAACCTCATTTCCCTTCCAGTGCATAAAGCATGCTTCCCCAATTTCCAGACTACACACAGTTCTCCTGCCCTCGCACACCTAGTGATCAGCTCCTATAGTCCTTTAACTACCCTGCCATTGCACAACAGTTTCATGCATGTCTCTAGAAAGGTAGTGAGCATTGAAGGATCCATTCCTAGCTCTGGTTGATCCTTACTCCCTGAAGTGGAAGCCTCCATGAAGCTCTTCTTAGCTTCCATGAATGTCTCCTTTGCACATTCTAAGTCAAACTCGGGTTATTTCGCAGGAGCCTTGTGAACCCACATATCTTCCTCTGGCTACTTCCCCTTATCCTCTGTCGTGGTCTCACCACTTCTAAGCATTATGTTCACATTTAGGTCTTCTTCGCGTGGCTCAGACCTCATAATTTGTATATTCTAAGTTGAAGGACTCTGGAATACCCCTTTTTCGCACATTTGGGTAATGAACATAGGACAATCTATTGTCTCATGTTCAAACTGAGCACAATACGAACAAGATATCCTCGTCATGTTGGTACAATTGCAGGCATAGTGCCTGGGTCCTCCGCAATTGTAACAAATTAATTATCTATAGCCCATTCATAGTCCCATCCCTCCTCGTGCTTGACCTCACCCATGAAATCCAGTGTGCGCCATCCCTGCAGCTAGGTTGAGGGCTTGCATTTCTGTCTACATCCTATAGGTGTGGATCTCATCCCTCATTAGCTCGTAACTACGACAAGTGTGCTCGTCATGGCCTACAGACCTGTAGAAATTACAAAACAATTGTTGGAGCATCTGTGTATACTTCTGCAACAAGTAACAATTATCCGTCTTGTGTTTCCCTCTTATTTGATAGATCGAACACCATAAGCAGGTGCCACAATTGGCCCTGCTTGTGCCTTCGTGTTATAGGCATTTTTGGGCACTTCAACCCCAATCATAAATGTCCATTAACTGAGGGCTCCTAAGTCCCTAAAAGTGTTGCTTCACTACCTAAAGGAACAAGGTTAGCTGATTACATCATCTCCCAGAAGTTCTCCACTAAAAACTGC
>APFE030615399.1:11020-53676 GCA_000404065.3 Pinus taeda | reverse complement strand
AGTGAAAGCCCTCAACAAAACTGTTCATAGAAAAATTATTGATGAGGGGGCATCCACATGTATCATGTCGATGAGTTGCTGGAAAACTCTAGGGTCTCCATCCTTGTCGCGATCGTCGATGACATTAAAAGCATTTGATGGACGAACATACACCCTGTATGGGATATTAAGTAACTTGCAAATCGAACTGGGAGGCAAAACAGTAGAAATCGATGTTGAAGTCATCGACGGAAACCTCGATTACAACATCCTACTAGGAAGACCCGGGATATATGCCATGGTAGCTGTTGTGTTGACCTACTTTAGGAAAATTGCATTTCCTTCCCAAGGAGGAATTACAATCATCGACGAACAAACTTTTCTACCCAACAGTTTGCAAGTTACGGGAAGCATTCGGATGGTCCATGGAAGCCCTAATGCGCTTCAAAATATCAGAGTAGGCCTACTAAAAGACCCCACATTAATGGGAACGTTTACCCTACCGCCTCCAACCAATTTTGCGGAAGTGGCTAATGTAGGAACCTACAATATGATATCTTCCATTCAAAAGATGTTAGAAAATGATGTTAAAATGGATCATCTGCAGGTATTGCCTCTAACCCCACTGGAAATATTATAGAAATCAATGTTTTCAGCATGGGAGGAAAACTCGTATCAACGCTCATCAAGCATTTGGATAGATAGGTCTAATGATTGTCATTCAGGCGCATGTGGAGGGCATCAATCTGGTTATGCTATGGTGCAAAAAATTTTGCGAGCAGGATACTTCTGGTTAACAATGTTCAAAGATTGCATAACCGCAGTTAGAAGTTGCCATGCTTGCCAAATTTTTAATAGAAAAACCAGACGACCACCCGCACCACTACAACCAGTAGTTGTTGTCGGGACATTCGCCAAATGGGGCATAGATTTCATGACATGTAACCCCACCTCGACCGGGGGGCATGGGTATATCATAGTCGCGGTAGACTATTTTACCAAATGGACCGAGGCAATGCCTACATTAAATAGCAGTGGCAAAACGGCTGCCCTTTTCTTTTATAATCATGTAGTCTCCAGATTCGGTGTTCCACAGGCCATAGTCACAAATCATGGATTGCATTTTCGCAATCACATGATGGTTGAGGTTGCTGCCAAATTAGGACTATCCCACGACAGCTCTACTCTGTGCTATCCGCAAGCTAATGGACAAGTTGAGGCAATCAACAAAGTCCTGAAACGCATGCTGCAAAGAATGATCGGAGTCCATAAACAGAATTGGCACCTGATCTTGTACTCAGCCTTGTGGGCATACTGGACATCGGTTAGAAATGCAACTGGGTTTACACCTTTTCAACTTGTGTACGGTCTAGAAGAAATCTTACCTGTTCAATGTGAAATCTCGTCCCTCAAACTCGCAGTCGACCTTCTCCCCGGAACCTCAGAAGAAGAGGCTCATTTCTTGGAACTAATCCAATTGGATGAAACCCATCACAATGCAGCTTCGGCTAACGAAGCTCATAAGAAACTAGTCAAAGCGCAGTTCGACAAAAAATTCAAACCTCGCGTCTTCTCAGAAGGTGACTTGGTCTTACTTTACGACCAGGAATCCGATAAGTTGGGAGCAGGGAAATTCAAATTGTTATGGATGGGTGCTTATATTGTTAAGCGTGTATTAGCAAAAGGAGCCTACGAGTTGATGGAATATGATGGGATTCCACTGGTGCAACCTCGCAGCGGGTTGTACCTAAAACATTACTATGCTTAATTCCGCATAGTAATCCTTATGCTTTTGTTACATTTTTGTTTTCTCTAAGAGTAATTATTTTGGTTAGGTAATCCACTTTTTTGAATTCGTTGCAGATGTCGAACCTATTGGAATCATTTGTTGGATATGCCGATGGAGCGAGTCGTCGTTCGCAGAACCTATCTTCTGCAGCATGGGCCATTTTTGATCCCAGTGGTAGGTTAGTAAGTTTCAGAGGGTATGTATTGGCCAGTCGACGAACAATATCGCTGAATATGGCACATTGATAGAACTCCTCTCTGATGCCATCACACATGGCATATGCCGACTTGTCGTCAGGCTAGACTCACAACTCGTCATTATACAACTCACTGGCATCTATTCCGTACGGAATCCAGCCATCTAACACATGTTCCTAAGAGTGAGGATTTTGGAAAGACAGTTCGATTTCATTCAATATCAACATATTTCTAGAAGTTTAAATACATTGACAGACTCATTGGCAAATTATGTGTTAGATAGACATTTGTGACATTTATAAAAGAGAAGCATCACATCAATATATGCAGCAGGATCATGTAACTTAACCAAAATAAAGCTTCGAAAATAAAAAATATATATATAACTGTTTATAGTTTATACATAATGTTCTGTAAACAAGACGAAATCGGTCAAGTGACCCAAAACTCGAAATGCTAGGGGGCACCCTAGTCTAATGATGTTGGTGATAACAAGTCACCGCCTGTGCAATCATGCGTAAAAGCCTAGTCCATCAACTCAGCACGCCAGTAGTATGTCGCTGCAACCGTAGAGGCAGCTCGTCGGTCCTCACATCTGGGATACCAAGAGTGAGACCCTCAATCTGGTCCTATAGTGCTGAAAGAGTCTCAACCACGTCAAGGTCGCGAAGGATGGCCCTCCCCACAGCCTCTCCTGTTGGAGCGACCGCTCGGTCTCTGCGGCATACTGTCGGTCGAACTGGTCCAATATCTACATGAGCACATGAGTTTTGATTAGTCTTGATGAAAGAAAGCATAAGAACATTATAAAGAACAAGAACATTATAAAGAACAATAAACAGATATATGGTCACAGGATTTACCCATAGCACTCCACTGCTCGCCGACCGGTAGCACTAAATCCGGGTCACCCCGGAAATCCATGCCAACATATGGAAACTTGGCGTAAACCATCTCCTGATGATCAAACCACTCGAAGAAAGTATCAAAAAAGGAAATCTGAGGCTGGCCAACATGTCGAGACATAAGGTCAACCCATCTCTGCATCCGTGGTTCAGTCGGTGGAGGTAGGCCAAGTGAGATGTACTGCGGCTGCATCAGTGGGATCTTCTCCAAAGTGAAAGCGATCAAAATAGAACCATAGCATAAATTCTTGGATCTTTTACTTTTCACCTTCGTCAGTTGTTCTTTCATCACAGAGAGTACTCCATCACACCAGTTGAACACCTTCGGTTCAAGGCATTCCAAAGCATAATACATGTAAGACCTGTTAGCTATGTGAAAAGCCGAACTACCAGCTAGTCTAGCAAAAGTGAACAAAATGGTCCTTAAGGGTTGGTCAATGACATCTCGGATATTGATCTTGCCATTTGTACTCGGCTGAGATCCCTCTCTGCAGTGCGGGCGAATGTACTCGCTCACGGACTCACCCTCGCGGGCGGGACCCGATAATGAGAGAGGGGCACCATGCCTCGATAAACAGGTCAAAAAATAGATGTCCACAACAGTCAAGGGGATCGATTTGCCCCTAATCTGGAACACCTGGTTGGTAGGATCCCAGGCACTGAGGAAATATTGCAACAAGTTTATTTGTTGCCTCATGCTAAAGAAACCGTGTCCTCTTCTTCATGCTCGCATTCTCACCATGTAACAACCATTTTGCTCCAATGAATCTCTGAAAAACAAACAAGAAGAGAGTCAGGATCTTGATTTGGCAAAAAACAGGGAAAACTCTATGAGAAAGTTGTGCAAAAAGTTTCCTCCTTGCGCCCATCGCACCCCAGAAAGTGTACTGGGAGCGATGCATACTGCCTAGTCAGTGAGAAGGCCAGTATGCATCGCACCTTTTCATTAAGGAAGGGTGCGATGGGGCCAAGGCGAGTTGTTCAAACCCTAGAGGCTTAGTAAAGCAAGGAAACAGGCTCAGAATTCAAAAAGGAAAGAATGCAATTGAAGAGCACAAGTTTAGCTCCTACTTGGTCCAGACGGCGTCAAAAATCGTCCATAGAATCTCCCGGAATTAGCTAGTGAAAATTAGGGGGGAAAGCACCTCTAGAGCTCCAACAAACCAAGTTCAAATGAAATGGTAAAATGAGAGGTAAAAGTCACTTTTAAATTACCATTCACGTAATTCAAGTAAGATATTAATGTTCTTAACTCATTTATCGAGCATATGTTTTCATTTCTAATCAGTTTGATGAAGCAAGTGAATAGGTAGTACAATATTTGAAAGAACAAAATGCTAATGGTGAATCAAGGAATCAATGACCATTATCATGAGTAGTTTTAACGCGGAATTCAAGATCGTTAAAAAATAAACATAATCAATGAGCAAATTTTTCCCCCAGAGTTTAAGCTCATTAAAAAATGAACCAATTTTCTCGTAAATAACCATTGTGAATGCATTATCATTAGCTTTTGAGCCTTCGTCATGTTCTCATCCTCACCTCCACTCTGTTTTTTAGCCGATCATTCACCTCCATTTGATTGTTTACTATTTCAAGGGAAATCTGCGAAGAGTGATTCTATTTTCCATCGTTGTGACACTGCCGTGATTGGAAAATTCCAAACCTTACCTGGAATCAGCTGCTACCCAAAATCATCGCTCGTTCCTCGAAAAATGAGTCTCCTTTAAGCTCTTTTCAACTGACTCGTAAAATATGAAAATATTGCCAAGCGATTAGCCTATCTGGCTCATTAAAGTCATCGTAAGTGTTATCCCTCCTCTAAATTTTAATCTTTTTGGACTTAAGGAATTATTACACAAAAACATCGAGCGCTTGTCTTGTTCGGCTTGTTAAAATTACCGAGAATTCATCCCTTTCGTATTATTTTACGCTTTTTCGGACTTAAGGGATCATATGACGAAAAAGAATGTTTGGAGTTTCCTTTCCGTCCTTTCATACTCTCTAAAATTGAAAAGAACCGAGTTATATTTGTCGTTAAACTCGTTAAAGCCGAATAGCGACAAACTCGTCCAAACAGACGAGAACAAGTTTCACTATCGCTAGGCTCGTTAAAATATAGTGACAGGTTCGCCCGAAGGGTGGATTATAGAACAAGAATATGTTATCCTCCTCAAGCTTGACAAAAATAAAGAGGTACTGGTTAGCAATACACAGGGGAAAATTGGGAAGAAAACTTGAAAAAACTTTATTGGTAGCAAGTCGCTCTTGAACATGACACTTTCTCTCCGCATCCCAGGCAGGTTGGTTGTCCCGTTCACTGGTCATATCACCATTGTCGTCACACCATCCATCTTTGGTTTAAAACTACTAATCCATCGTCAATGTCGCCAATATGTCAAGGAAAGTCTTCCGAAATTCCCCTGTGCCCACCTTTGGCAATACATTTACGCTCCATTCCTTTTCATGACGGCCACTCTAACCTGTATCATTAGATCGTTTTCACCTCCAAAATCATGCTTCGTTCAGTTGTGATGTGGGATTCATTAAGGCCCTCCTATGACAGGTCACTTCTTGTCAACATCAGCTCATTATCCAAGAAGTCGACCTAGGAACAACCCTTTCAGTACTTTGAAGCTTGCATGCCTCAATGGAAAGTTTCCCACTTTCGGCGATAGGTTTACATTAATGGCCTTCGACTGAGAGATTTTGCGTGGTGTTCAACACCAAGTCCTTTTTCACACCGTGTGAATTGTACTGTAGTACCTTGAGGGTCATTGTCATTATTTGTGATTCCTCTCGCGCATGTTAACAACTTACATCATTGGCTGGTAATCTGACGATGTCTTTCCATGTTCGACTCCAGAACATTTTTCACAAGGATCGACTTGTACTATGAGTGAAGATTGAACAATTTTTGAAGACCCCGGATCTAGTTTCATCCATCTGGGCTGCGATATATTTAGGAATATAAAGACATCAAATGTACATCATTGCTGAACAGATGATCATCCAAATCAAAGGATGATGAGTCTGAATTATCAGTCTGCTACACAAACGATTGTCTGTCCTATGTACATGAAAATGAATTTATAAAGCTGACCATGGGAGTGCTCACCTCAGCGAGATCATGAAAAACATTATGATGATAATGTATTGTATTGTATCTTATTACAGGTCGCCTCCCAGCTCGAAAAAACTTCGGATCCTCATGGTAAAGCATTTCACACGACATCAAAAGATTAATGACCTCATGCTTTAGGGGGCAGTTGTTATACACATTTTGGGGCACTAAAACCCCAAGCATAAATTTCCATCAACTGAGGGCTCCTAAGTCCCTAAAAGTGTTGCTTCACTACCTAAAGGAACAAGGTCAGCTGATTACATCATCTCCCAGAAGTTCTCCACTAAAAACTGCTCAGAAATGGTCAAAACTGGACCATACTAAATACCCAGTGCAGAGGGTGCGATGCATATCACCTTCCCAGTGTAAAGGGTGCGATGCATACTGAATGGCCCCTCTATAGGGTGCGATGGGCAAGAATGGACAAATGGAAAAGACAGTTTGTGAGGTGGAAGATCATGGAATCTTCCAGAAACTTCCCCTCTGAAACTTGCCTCTCTATTTTCGACCAGGGATGAGTAAGAGATCATCAGTCTCCAAGTGGAATCAAGAACTATCAGAGAGAGGACACTAATCAAGACCCCAGAAGATGACTCACACCCCTACAATCATCTATACATGGATCCGTCATCACAGAGATCCAGAGGCTGGAATCTTGTATCTTGTAGAGAAGTGTTGTGCGTTTTCTAGTGAAACTTCATAGTGTTGGGTGATCTAAGCTTTACTTGAGCTGAACAAGGGCTTTCTTGCTGGAGGATGATGCTGTGTCAGAACAATTAGTTGTAATCCTCTTTCTTTTCTTGATATTAATAAACCTATTCAAGTTTCCCTCCATATTCTTGTATGTTTGAGTGTATATGCATTTGTATGGTTAATACATATCTGGTCCTATGTTATTTATGAATATAGATCTCTGTTCTTCGATAGTAGTATGTTGCTTTGATTCCATGGGTGCTCTTTGAAGCTGGGCAGATGAAGAAGAAGCGGCAAAGATCTATCAGGAAGGAGAGGAATCAAGTAAGGAACCAAGCACAAGACTAAGGTTGGTGTCCTTTGTTCCACTCTTATCTATTTTCATAAAGGAAAAGGAAAGTATAATTTACTTGTTTGTTTCTAAGATAGCAACCAGTCTTAGTGGGAATAGCAGCTCCGAGTGGACACTATTCTCGATAACACTCCGGTCTCAACAACATTGGCCCTCCTCCTACCAAAAAGTTTGCGAATACTGGACAATGGTCCTTATTGTGGCCCTGGCTTTTTGATTTTATGCACCATAACTCCTCGTGTGCCTCTAGCCATGGTGCCCTATCCTGCTTCAAATTTGTATTTCCAAACAGAGATTCTGTAGTTGCACATGGATTTGTTGAACTCCCAACCCAGGGTCTTGTATCGGGGTCTCATGTAACCTCATCGCCATTTCCAACACTTTAGCCTGGGTGGAAAGTTTATGTTGTGACAGCGTCATCCTCAAGTGCAGTGTCAAAGATGCTACAAACCATGTGCGATGTTGTCCATCTGTCAATGTCATATTGGCTTCACAGATCATTCTCTTCAGCTGTTGATCCAGATCCTAGGGAGTCTCTCCTGAGAGCATCGTGATTTCTTTAAACCTAATGATTGATTGTGTTTCTGACTTTGGCCTACTAAATTCCCTATTCAACGTGGTCTAGATCTCTACTATTGCTGTGTTTCGGTGGTCATTAGAGTGCTTGATATACGATGTCAATGTGCGATCCTGTAACACGCTCACCAATGTAGCCTTCTTGATATTGTTGTCTGTGACACCTTTTGCTTCCCATACTTCTCTTACCACGAACTAGAATTGGTCTAGATCTTCATTCCCTACTCCTCTGAATATTGGTAGTTTCACACTCACCATACTAAACTGTGGAGGTTGTGGAGGTTGAGTGGGTGGAGATGGAGGTGATGGAGGTGAAACAGGTGGCGGTGTTGGCAGAGGTAGTAACCCCAGGATGCACTGCCTTATCAAACTAACCGCGCTTCTCAGAGAAACATTCGCGAGGTCACCCTTGCTTCCTTGCGTAGATCCAAACATTAATTATTCGCATAACCCTTTTTTCACACAATAGCATCTTAATCCAAGTATTCAAAGATCTAATGTACTTACCTCACGTCCCTTTGAGAAAGTGTCGTTCTGCCTCACTATAGCTCATAGTCATGTCTACCACAAATTCTGTGATAAACCCCCTATTATCTGATTGGGCCAATGGTCCACATCTTGCGCAATCTTGTCCTCTGATGCTTCTAGTCTACGTGCTAATTCCAGAGTCTGTACTATTGGTTTGTCGAGCCTACACCTTCCCTGGCAGTCAGCTAGGTTTGCGATCCACTCATACAGCTGAGAAGGAAAGGATGCAAAGAAAATCTTGTGGATTTCTGTGTACACGTAGCGCTCCAACCACTTTTCCTTAGATACTTGTGGAGTTCTGTTTTCCTGTGTTGCAAACTCATGAATCTTCTTGTCCAACCACTCTTTAATTTCCTCCTTTGTTGGGTTCTAGTGGCACGACATCAGACATCCCTTATGCAGATCTTGGTCCCAGAAACGGAACCATTTGTTGGCTTAGTGGGGTCTGACCTAGGTTCAGAAGTGATTTAGCCAAGCAAATATCGGTACTATTGGCCCTTTCGGCAACAGTTCGCAGACTAAGGTCTCACCCGAAGTAGTATGGGAGGGTGCTAGAACCAGGTTTTCACACCCTAGGGATGTCTGATATGAGGTGATTGGTACACGGCCCAACCTTTGCACTTACTATGCTACGTGCACCAGCGGGCACCTTGTGCCCTGAAATATCGTCTTTACACAGCTCTATTCGCAGCACGACTTGTGTTAATTACCCAAGTCTTCCTTAGTTAGGCTCTATTCATTGATTACTTAGATTATGTCCATATACAGTGTTCATATAAGTATTTATCAATTGTGCATGGTAAATAACATAGTAAAAGTAATTCAAAACATTAAAATATAGATTCAAGAATAGATGCACAGAGTAACTTCTCTTTATTAGATTTCAATCCCATTTAAAGACCCAAGTCTACCCTGTGCACTCAGCTATAGGGTTCCGTGCACTCAGCTGTAGACTCTTCTAGGCCTCTGCGCACTCAGCTGCAAAGCCTCTTCCTACTACTATGATTTAGTACAATTCAGATCCAACTCTATGCTCTAACCATGCCTTCACATCTCTATCTATTACTACTTCTCCTTACACTTCGAGCCTCGCTCTATTTATACAATTCCATGGTCCACAGACCATGAGTAGGCCGACACAACTTTACATTATTTAGGGCGGACAAACCTACGACTCGATTATACAATTTTTGCTCCGCGCCCTTACTTTGTGGAGTCTTTACATTACATTGACCAAAACTCGGGCTTTAAGCCCCAGAAACATGTTGTGGGGGATCCACTGCCCAACAGAGAGGACATTTTGGGGATGAGATATGAATATATAATTTGGTAATTAAATGGAGAGGACCGTATCTTCTCCTAAGTAAATTTTAGAGGACATTTTGGGGATGAGATATTTAAATTCGAATAAATGGAAGGAGACCATATCCTATCAAAATTTAAATTTGAGGAGGTAAGTTGGGAATTGAATAATAATAAAATTTATATCAGTAATAAATTTACAGTTTTACCAATGTAGGTATGCACCAATATTTCTTGATAATTATAAGTCAATATTTTCAAGTAATTTAAACACTAGTAAATTTTTCATGATAAGATTAAGTACGGAATTACACAAGTTCAGTCTTGACAACAAATTTGCAACCACATTCTTTTTCCCTAGCTTGTCAATAATAGTTAAATCAAATTGTTGCAATAGTAACAACCATCTAATGATGCTGGCATTGACATTAGGTTTATTCACTAAATACTTAATGGTTGCATGATCAGTGTGAAAAAAAGTTTGATATCGAGTGATATAGTTCCTAGACTTATTTAAAGTGTGCACTACACCTAGGGGTTCTTTTTCAGTGACTGTGTAGTTAAGTTCATCCTTAGAAATTTTCTTACTAATGAAATATATAGCATAGGTCAGTTTGTCTTCCACTTGTCCTAAGGGTGCTCCTACATATTTATCTGATGCATATATGTGGATATGGAAATGAAATGCCAAATTGGGACCCCTACGTATGGGTGAAGTGTTCAACTTTTCCTTCAGTACTTCAAATGCCTCTTGACATTTATCTGTCCAACGGAAATATGATTCTTTAGCCAGTAATCCAAAAAAGGATGAAGCCATTTTACTAAAGTCCTTAATGAACCTTCTATAATACCCATCCAATCCAAGAAATATTATGACATCCCTTTGTTTTTCAGGGGTAGGGACACTTTTAATGATAGCAACTTTATTGGGGCCAACCTATTTCCCTTCCTTAGATATGGAATGGCCTAAGACAGTCCTTGCATTCATAAAAAATTCACATTTCTCAAGACTTAATTAAAGATTCATCTAAATACATTTCTTTAAGAATTTACATAGATTAAGAAGAGCTTCCTAGAAGTCACATCCATGAGTGAAGTCATCCATATATATCTCGACAATTTCATGAACAAGGTCAACAAAGATACTCAAAGCTTCCCTCTAGAAGGTAATAGGAGCATTACACAAACCGAATGGAAGGACTCTATAGGCAAAGGTACCCCAAGGACATGTGAATGTGGTATTGTCTTGGTCCTTGGGGATGATTTGTATTTCATTGTACCCACTAAATCCATCTAGGAAGGAAAAGAGTGTCTTCCCTACAAGGTCATCTAGGACTTGGTCAATGAAAGGCAAAGGGAAATTGTCCTTCTTTGTAGCCTTGTTAAGATCTTTGTAATCAACACAAATCCTCCACTTCCCATGCT
The DNA here is from genome assembly GCA_000404065.3 of Pinus taeda. Classification (NCBI taxonomy): domain Eukaryota; kingdom Viridiplantae; phylum Streptophyta; class Pinopsida; order Pinales; family Pinaceae; genus Pinus; species Pinus taeda. The sequence goes on along the minus strand of APFE030615399.1, from coordinate 42,806 downwards.
TCTTGGGGACTATGACAAGAGGAGACACCCACTCCCTGTCTGAGATGGGGTATATGGACCCTGCATCCATCATTTTTACAGTTCTTCTTTTACAGTGTCCTTCAGGGCAAGATTCATCCTCCTCTAGTGTTGGAATATAGCTTTGCATCCTTCCTTGATGTAAATATGGTTAGTAAAAATTGAGGGATTCACACATTTAATTTCCTTATAGTCCCAAGAAAAAGCGTCAAGGTGTTTCCCAAACACTGTGCATAATTTATTTTCCTCCTTGGCTGAGAGAGAGGGGTATATCTTTAGAATTATGGATGAGATAAATTCCACAATCCTGCCATGATCTAGATTAGGGTTGACATAGCATAGACCAATCCATGGATTTACCTCATATTTTTACAAATATTATTCCACTAGTTCATCAATTGGCATGGTAGTGGGAGGTTGATTTTGTAAGATATGGTCAATAAGGTCATCTTCATCAAGTTTCCTACCTCCTACAATAGTTTCTAGAGTAAAAACTGGGTAAAGGGATATCTAATAAAATTCTTTTTCTTCTTTCTCCTCTATCCACAAGGGAAAGTCATTCTCATTAGAAGGTTGAGTAGGGGGATGCAGTACAAGTTTCTTTGAGAGATAACCATTCTTGATGGCCATGTTCCAAGACTTGCTGCTAATGTAGGCATTAGTAGTGGCCAACCAAGGTCTTCCTAGGATGATAGGGTAACCATTAAACTTGGTTTTGGGTTGTAGGACAAGGAAATTTGTGGGATACTCCCAAGAGTCAATGGACACCATCACATCCTCAACAACTCCTCTAGGGGATATTGAGGACATGTCTACAAGTTGTAGTACTATGGTGGTTTTCCTCAAAGCTCCTTGGAGATTGAGCTTGAGCATGGTTTCTTTGGTCATAACATTGATTGAATCCCCAAGGTAAATCAAGGTATTAGGGACCATAATGCTATCAATATACAAATCCACTATTGGTTTATCAAGATCCAAGTACGTTGGGAAGATCACCCTCCCAAGCATTAGATCAGATAGTTTCCCAACAACATTGATGGTGGGGGTATCTCTTCTTCTTCTCCCATGCCTCTTGAATAATTCTTCTCTGATAATATTGTTATATATGGGCTCATCCTTGATGGCTTGGAGAATATGTATTTTTACACACAAATTATTCAATTCTCCCATAAGTTCAACCTCTTTCGAGGTGTATTGTTTAGGTTTGACCAACCTTTTAGTATAGGGAGGTGCATTGGCTTGAGTGGTGAAACCTCCTTCTCTTCTTCAGTTTCTTCAGGTGGAGAAGGTGGGTGAGCATCTAGAAGTACCTTCCCATACCATAGGTTGATCTCTTGGATTTCCACAACATAAGCATGATAAGATGTCTCCCCATTGTAAACGTGTTGTGTGTGCTTATTATTCAGGTTTGGATTGGGTTGGGCAGGAAATTGACATTTCTTAGGTCATTTTTTTTTAGGTAACTGTGGTTTAGGTGGAGGAGGCATTAAGGTAGTAGGTTTGGCTTATTTTGGCCTCCATCTTTGTGAAGGGCTACCCCATTGAGGAAGTTGAGGTGGATATGGCTAGAAAGGAGGGTTGATAGACTGAGGAGGATATTGTGGAGCATAGGACCAAGGAGAGGGTATGGACCATGATGGATGAGTTGAAGGGTACTAAGGCTAGAAAGGTGCATTTTGGTTTAGATTATAAGGATGTTATTGCGCATCTTTCATGCCTTATTAATATGGCCAAGATCCTTGGGACATCCTCTGGTTGATGAAACAAAATTGCTCCAACCCATTTTCCACCCCTTGGTATATAAATTTTAGGCCTAGAAAAGAGGGACATTTGTCTGTTGCATGGTTTTCCTTACAGAAAGAGCATAATTCCTATGGTTTTTAGTGGGCATTCTTTTTTAGGGCAAAAGATAGCTAGTGTCCTTTTTGCTTCCTCTTACTTCCTTTTAATCTACATAGTGCCCATTTGTAGTGAAAAAGTATGCAAATTTTCACTTTTGAAGTCATCCAACATGCTCCCTATCTTATGTTTGATGGTTGAGGTTGAGTAAGAGGAGTTAGTCAAGCTTTGGTTGTACCTTCCCTTTTTCCTAGCAGCCCCAGAATGGTTCTTGAATATTGTCATGATGTCATCATATGTCAGCTAGTAAATGTATCCTCTAGAAAACATATTGAGGGTTTGTATTATGTCCTCCCTAATCCCTTGAAGAACTACTAGTTTGAGTTACTCAAGGTCAAGGGTACGATTATCCCTTCTATAGTTGAGTTTGAATATTTCCTCATAGTCCTCTGAGGATTCATCTAGTCCTAGGGTCATCCTAAAGATTTCCGCTTTTGTCTCTTTAGACCTAGAGTAATCATTGTACTTTTCATTGAAGGATGATGCATTTGTGCCCAAGTAGTGATGTTTCCTCTAGGTAAGTCCCTAAACCAATGCAAGGCTACATCTTTGACCATGGATGGAAACAACTTTAGCTTTTGTTCATCATAGGTATAGTCATAGGTCCTACAAACAACAACAAACTCAAACATGAACATATCAGGGTACTCAAAAGCTAGTCCATGGAAGCGTGGAAGGGAAGTAGGGTTGACATTCTTCATTCTAGCCTCCCCATTAGTCTCTCGGATGGGAAATAACTCATTTTGTCTATTTTCAGCCATGTCTTGGATAAGTGATATAGGCTCCTCCTCCCCTAGGAGTTTTTCAAAGGTTTCAGGTTACTCAACCAAAGGAATTTCACAACTACCAAAGAAGAGTGATGTTTTTCTTCTTGAAGGAATGGGGGTTTTCAGTAGGATTTTTCCTTGATTATCCCTACTCCTATGAGGCATGAAGGAACTAGTTCTCGTTTTTTAATTTTTTTTCCTTCTTTTGAAGTTTTCAAATTAATAGTACTGATGCAAAATAGAAAAAATATAAGAAAATTCTAATTAGAAACCACCCCTACTTGGACATCTCATCAACAACATCACAAAAAAGTGATGAGCCCCATTATTTCATCAAAACTTTGGCAACTCCCAAGGCTACCAACTTAAATTATCCACTTGTGGTTCATACAAACTTAGAGGTGGCAGTGCTATATGCACAATAGGTCAAGATTTACTCACATTACCTTAAATCATTGAATGAGATCAAAGGTATGAAAAAACCACTCCTCCGACTAGTTTACAAAGACAACTTGCATGAAAAGAAAAGAGTCTACTCTAATTGCGGGGTGGTAAACATCATCCTAATTGCAGAATTGAAGGTGCCATTCATCAAATGTAAAGGCTAACTACAATTTCAGGGAGGGAAAGATTGTACTAATTGCATAAATGAACCATACTATCCTACTTGCAAAAATCAAATCAATATTCTACTTGAAAAATGTAAATCATTACTCTACTTACAAAATGTGAAAAAATGCTTGAAAAGGGAAACTTGATCTAAAGAGTATGACTAGAAAATCTAAGGACATACCTTTTAAAAAACTACATCTAATATACTTGTATTGAATATTTTCCCTTATTATCACTGAGTTCAAGAGAATTTAGCTTCAGTAATAGAGTCTTTTACACATTCCACAAAAGAATGTTCTTTGTGGTTCAATTGTGGAAATTTGTCTACTAATTCTAATTGTTGTTTTTTACTTGTAGTAAAGGAAGGACATATCTAAATCGGTCCTTGGTCTTCCCCAATCATGGATTCAAATCATAGAGGTCATTATTCAATCCCAAAATTAAAAATCAAGGTATTAAATCAAATATGGCCAAGTTTATATAGTGCTACATGATTGTTATCGGATGATATATGATGCTACAAGATTGCCCTTTTTGCTACAAGATTGGATCCGAGACCATCCTAAGGGTTGGAAGGGTGTTTTGAAGATGGGATAAGGTATATGAGGGTGTATGAAGAATGTTTGAGGCATTTTTCCAATCTTAGCACCCCTCGTAGACCCATCCTTCACAAAAGTGCATGCTCGTCGTGTTCGCCAATAACTTGAAAAGATTATCTCAGTGGTAGAATTTGAGAGCAGTATGAGGTGTCAAGGAGGATGCTGATGAAAAAATAGATGTAGGATGAGTGTACCAACCCTTCCAAGTCATTGATAGTACCTGCAAACTAACAAGCAACCCCTTTTTACTCTTGGAAAGAACATAAATCTAGTGATAAAATTGCAACAAATCAATATGGAAAGGGTGAGTTGAATTTTATTTCCTCAAAAGCTACTCTATCCTACAATATGCATCTAATCCATGTGCAAACAAATTGTCTTAACTTATAGGATGTAGAAACATAGTATGAAAGAGAACTATAAACCAAAACCTAACAACTTTCAAAGGAAAACAAACAAATATTTTTGGCTTGTTGTTCTTGACTCCTCACCCACACTTCCCACAAGAGAGGTGGTAATCAGGCCTGCAACCATAATTTTTGAAATCTAACTTCTGTTTAAATAAGGAAATAAGTTCCACTACTCAAGAAATGACAAAATAAAATACATAAGAGAGACTAGATCCTCTAAGTTGAACCCTAGAAAAAGGGTCTCATCCCTCCAAAATGAACTCAGATGTAGACCAACAGTGAATCTTTCATTAACAGAAAATGGAGTTCAAATACATTATATCAAAATGGAAATAATAGTCTCAAGTTCTTGGATCTCAATATCTCTTCCTAGCTCCAAAATGTTTGAATCCTAATGAGCCCTTACGCCTATTTATTTATAAAAAATATGACTGAGGGAAAACCCTCCTGGAAGGATGACTACTTCCCTCTAAAACCTTGAAAATAGTGGATATAGTTCCCTTAGATCCTCTCATGCACTTGATTTCATCGATTTTCATTAGACCTCAAGCTGTAGGTGAGTGTAGATGAGTGATTCCAAGGATCACTTTGAGTCAAAGAGAGTAAATGCAAGGGACAAGCCTCCTACACTTCCTCTAACTACCTCCAATGTGCCTCTGCATCATAAATGTACTAAAAAATTATCTCTTGTCTACACATAAACCACATTGTACCATGAAGTATGACATGCACCCTTTAGTTTTCCTACTAACCACATTACAGCCAAAAATGTAAATTAATGTGAGGAAAGAAATAATTTATGGGCTAGAGGATAACAATATGGGCCTTTAAATATACGTATTGATGGGACCCATCAAGCATCATCGAGTCATCCTTATATCCATGGAGTCTATTCAATGTTCCATTGAGTCCTCTTACAGTATATTACCCTCTCTGTGTGTTATATTCATCCTATGTTGCCCAGATTTGGCCTCCAGCTATCCTAGTTTTTCTTTAAAAATCTATTTTCTAAGTAATCAACCATCCCCTACCAATTTGTATTAGTCGATACTAGGTCCACCTTGCATATTATGTTCTAACAAGGGGACTCATAAGTCCACCCATCCCCTTATCTCCCCATCATCATCACTAGTGTTAGTCTCTATCTATCACATTGTTATGTATCTCATGCCTTTGTTGAGGATTCCTCATTGCCTTAGCTCTAGCAGTCCCTCCCCTGTCGACTTTAGCTCATTTATTCCAACAGATTGGTTCAAAGGACAATATACCTAAGATCCAATTTCTTCATTATTGAGTGCCTCAGATCAAGAAATGGGAACCATTATTTCCCTTTGACATGGTCATTTCTTATGTTCTTGACTCCAACTCATTATCACACAATCAAGAATCATACACTTGATGGTCCAATGGTTTAGCATATTGTCCCAACATTCATCATGTATGTGTGATATGTTCCAGACCTCACGAGGGGGTGGACCTGTAGGTAACCCCCTATATGCCCAGCAGTCATCAAATCATAATCTAGCATCAGATGTAGTTCCATAGATTTGACTGGCTCAGTTTCTACCGATCATAGAGCCCACAACATGAGTCCCTCCTTTATATGGTTAATTCAAATCTTCAAAGCCATTTCTTGTTCAACAAGGCTTCTTTGGTTGTGATATTCCACTCATATCATCTTGGGGGAATTCAATCCTATGTACTCATTTTAGCACTACTAATGGTATTAGTCCTATCCTTTGTATTCCATGCACTTATGTATATCGGACTCTTTGTATCATTATATTATTTTCTGGCCCATTAATTCCAACACATCATGTATCATGTATTATGTTTCTCAAACGCACATTATTGGGCACACCATTATTCCTTGGACTAAGTTATCTCGATGGGTATGGGTATGCCTCCCCCGACTCAATGAGATCATGTATGTACCATAAAGGAGACTTATCTCTGACAAGTAGATCTCGCCTCCTTTAGTTTTAGTTCTTCCCTTCACTACTACAGCACTCTATCTCTCTCTCTCTCTATGACTCCTCTTTGTCTTGTGAAAGTGAACCTACAATGTATTTAAGTCATATGATGGGCTCCTAACATTCATACATTGGGTGGAAATTTATTATCACCTAAAAAGTGATCAGCTAGCTGTTTTCCACTAAGATGATTGAAGTAAAAACATGTAGTATGGGTTTTACACCTAAAACCCCACTTTCACCTTACGAAATAATTTAGACAACCACTTTTCCTAAATTATTTATGTTTATCCACTTGAAAATAACCCAGGAATTCATTTAATTAATTTCAGCTATATTCATATTTACCCATTTACTGAAAATAATCAATAATATATTCACTCATCCATATCAATAATTAAATAAATGATTATTTATTATTATTCCTTATGTTAGAGTCGGTCTAGTTATCCCTCCGTCATAGATCAAAGCTCTTTTTTGCATTTCATGTTTAGGCGTCCCATCAGTTTCGATCAGTTGCATTTCCTTAGGCATGCCATAACTCTGACAGAATGGTTTGTGTCACTCATTCGCCTCGTGCTTGGCACTGCTGGTTGAGGTCTATTCATAAAAACAAATCTTCAAAGGTCATTTACAGTCCTGTTTCAAATTTCTAGGTCATAACAATAGTTCTCGGTCATTAGGTCTAGGGTTGAGTCAATCTTGTTTTGCAAAGTCTAAGAAGACCAGCAAGCTAGAGGGATGTCCTTGATAGGTGGTTACCTCAATAATTTTTATCATTATACAGATAAATTAGGACTTCTCTTCAAAACTATGTATTGAAGATAAGTCGTCATCTCATTTTTGTAATAAATTTTCAAAAATTTCAGTTCTTGAATTGTCCAGGCGCAGCCTTGGTCTCCTTTGCCAGATCATATCACAGTTATCCCTGCAAAAAATTGTCAAAGAAAATCATTATTTCAACCAAATTTAAGGAGGAAACCAAAAAGGTCAGAAGTCTATTAACCCTGAAAAAGTGTCAATGACAAAACATTACAAAATGGGTTATGAACCAAGCAAAAATCAAAAGGGAGTCTTTATAAAGATATTTCACTACATTTTCAGCTCATTATGCATGCCAAGAGTGAAGAACATCATTTCAAAGTGAAATTGTGAGTTTGAGAGGAAGTTGGAGTAGTTTCAGGGGCGCGCGACGCACTGGACTAGGCGCACGGCGCACTGGGCACAAAGACACAGTGTAAAAATACACGCGCGCGGTGCATCAGAAGCGCGCAGCGGGTTGGGTGAGGCACGCGGTGCACTGGGTTTTAAGCCCGAAATTTGTTTGAAAAAGCATCAAATCGCCTCCTCTCCGCACAAATTTGCAGGTAGTCTCATATCTATTACTTGTGCTTGATTTTTGAAAGGTTAATGTAATGGGTTCATGATATATTTGCCTTAGAAATCCACGTGGAAAGCCCTCCTATGTCAATGAAAAGTGTTGTAGGGTTTTGAATGCAAAAAATTGATGTAGGGTTCAAAAACAGAGTGTAACCAAGGTTGTGATTTTGTTCCCATTTCCCTTTGTTTCCCATTCCCAAATTCACCATTATTTTTCCCCATTAATTCCCTCATTAATCCTACACTATAATCCCTCAAATCCTAGTCCCTCACCTCTATTACAAAATACATTATCCCTACCTAACACCCCAAAACCCCAAAATCCAAGATTTTCATTTCCCTATCCTTCCCTAATTCCCTTCTTTTTATTTCCAAATTCCCTAATTCCCTAATGTTTTCCCTTTCCTAATATTCCCTTGTGCATTTGTGTCCCCTTGGTCACAACATTTTTAGAATAAAGAACAGTTTACAGTCAATTGTGCACACAGTTTATACATCAGCATATATATTCTAGCTATCTTGTTTTCAAAGTCATGTCAGGGACCAAGTCAGTCTATGAGCAGGAGTATGACAATGATTCTACACCGAAGTTAAATGTGCCAAATTTGCCACGGAGGTATCACAAAGGTGGAAAAAGTGGTCAGCATGTCAGGGAGGAGCCTACTTCTTTGGCTCAATTGCAAGCTTGCCCACTTGCAATGGATTATTTTCGGCATCAATCATGTTTCCAATACTATGAGATGGTCTCACAAACTCAGCATCATCGGGAACTAGTCCATTTATTTGTTCTACATTTACATGATGGTCATGTAAACCTTGCCGGAGTGAATTTCACCTTGTCACCAGAGACTATTGCTCAGGCCACCGGGATACCAAATTTAGGGGAGGAATGGAGCAAACGCCAGTAGTTAGACAAATTCTATTATGAGCCATACATCAAACCCAGGTATATGAGACACTTGAACACATTTTTTCCTTTCTAATTCCTGAGGTATGAGTTTGCACCATTGATGAAACTCATCATTCGATACTTCAGTTGCGAGGGTAGATTCTCGCGTCTCTATGCGTACCATGTTTGTTTGTTGATGCATTTCACGAGGGTACATATGATGAACATTCTGTACTTCATGTGTCGCAACATAGAGAAGATGGTGACTTTAGTACAAAGGAAGAGCCCAGACATCAGCATAAGAGCATATATCATTACGTGTTGATCAAAATCATAGTGATGCATCAGTTGGCACAGCAGGGCATTACTTGGGAGGATTTCATCTCCCGTGACTACTTCTAAGCATTACAGCCGCCTCCCGAGATAGTTCATGATGAGGGAGCACCTTCACACCAACCAGACATTCCTGAGACTGAGCATATAAGTGCTCCTCCATATGTGACATACCAGCGAGGCCACAGGGCCTTATTTACATCTACACGACGAGTACTATCTCCACCCGGGGTGGAAGGGGTCTCGTTGACTTCATCAGCACAGCGAGTATTATCTCCACATCATGTGGAAGGGGTATCGCCTTCTTCTTCAGCACAGGTAAAGATCCAGGATAGGGGCAAGATGCCCATGTATGATGAGGGTCCTTCAGGAGGTCGGGACATGGATATCATTGATGTTGATGCGAGCTCTCCTAGCTCAGAGCTAAAGGAGATCATCCGAGAGCAAAGGGCTGCGAATGACTCGCTACAAAAGAAATTGCAGATGGCTAAGTGGATGATCAACTACTTGGAGCAGCACAACAAACAACCAGAATATGAACATACACTTTATGAGCTGCGACAAATCCGGGAAGATCGAGAATTGGCCCGAAAGAGACCCGGTGATTTGACACTGATTGATCGAGAGTCTATGCTCATCTGGGTGAACACTCATTTGGAGAAATTGTTGGCAAAGGAAACAGAGACAAGGACATGCTTCGTCATATGAAAACTCACTATTGGGCTCGTATGCATGTTTGCAAAGCAAAAATGAACATCCTAAAGAGGCGATTGAGCAAAGCACTAAAACGGCGGAAAAAGCCCAATCCACTCCAAATTTTGGCCGAGACTTCATTTGGGGAGAAAAATACATGAGAGAGGGTCTTCATCCGAACTTGAGCAAATTCAGAGAAATTTTTGCCATTATGAAAATTTTGTCCTAAAAACAGGTTTTTTGGTTCAACGCGTAGCACGTCGACGCACGCGCTTAAGATTGGGACACTTGCTGGAGGAAAACTCTACATTTTTGGGTTTTTCATGATGAATTGTACATGTTCAGCTATTGCAAAAGCATTTCATTAAGTTCTGGGTGATCAAAAGGCTCAAAAACACCATGAAAATCACCTTTCTGCCACCTTTTGCAACAGAAGGAAGTACTTCCGGGAGAATGACAGTTTGAGGGGGCAAATGAGCTCCAAATTGCAAAATTCCACTTAGGCTGGATAGCAGATATCTAGGGCTTTCCAACCAGCTATTGTGAGATTGATTTGGATGTAGGGAAGTACCCCAAAAATAGGTTGAAAGGCACACGGTGCATAGGGTTCAGGCGCATGGCGCACAGGGTTTTTTGGCAAAATTTTCATCTTCAGCTCAGGAAATGCAGCTAGTTTGACCAGTTTTGACTTGTGATGTGATTTTTTCACTCCTCTTGATGTAATTATGAAACATGATGTTATTTTGACACTTAGTTACTTATTCTAGAAGATTCATTCACTAAAAGGTGAAAATTTAATGAATGAATTGGTTTCCTACCTTATAGAGGCAAGTTGTTTTGACTGCCTAGATTGTAGTGCTTTGTTTAGAGTTGGTTGAAACAGCTCCTAGGATGATGAGCTCGACCCATAGAGGCAAGAGAGATGGGTTGGCTTGCCTATATTATGTATTTTCTTAGTCATTTTCAGGGTTGGACTCTTGGGAATAGCTTGACACTCTATTGTACATATTTTATCTGCATTTTTGGCAAAGGAAAGACCAGGGTTTTGCAGCACTTTGGGATTCATGTGGCTTTATGTGTTGATGGTGTGCTTCTTTCAACATTTGTAAGTTGTTTATGTGTATCACTTTCCTTCTCTTACCTTCTGCAATTGAACAAATGAACTATTAAGGTAGAATCCACAATTTGCTATACTATGCCTTTAAGTCTATTTGATTTTCCATGTTTTCATCTGTTTATGGAGAATCCTTGAAAGTTTCTTGCTCTCCTTAACCTCTCACCAGTCAGATCTATCGATTCATTCTCTTTAAAGGCATCAAAGCAATCGCCTATGTTGCCCCAAGTAGACCTCTGCAAAAAATGTGCCTCATCCCCGCACCCAAAATTCCCTTTCCCTTGAATTCAACAAAACTTCAAAAAATCAATTTCAAAATCCTTGTACTTCATACCTAGCCTAAAATTAGTTATCAATTTAGTCATCTGAGCCTCATTGATCACCTTTAGTCGATATTGACCTGGAGAGAGCCCTCTCCTGTCCTCATAGGGCTAGCTAAGAGGCTGAGCGTGGTTTGATGTAGCCTTGAGTTTTACCTTATTTTAGCCTAAGGTAGATTTGAGCGCTAACACCTTAATCGTTTAACTTTTGACACATGAAATAATTGTTACATCATTATTTAGTAATTATTTCTAACTCACTTTGACCATATCTTCTTAAAATAATTAATAAATCATTTTTATTTATTAATTACTTTAACCATTTTTCTTAATTATCTCAATAAATCATTAGTTTTGAGTTAGTTCTTTAAATAAAGGTTTTTGACAATTTCAATCACCTTTTCCTCTCTCAAATATAATAAAACACTCCTAACAATTAGATCTTTTATTTGGTCTAATAATATTTTATTATTTAACTAGATCTAAATCTATCATAGCATTTTATTATAAATAGAGAGTGTTTTCATCACTCTACAAAGAAGACCATTTTCATCTTCGTTGTTATTGTTTAATGCCTCTTGAGCTCCCACTATTGAGTTCAATCCCATTCTTTATTTTCTCATTGTAACCATTGGGAGAGAGAGAGACCAATTGTTGAAGCGTAGGGAGCAAAAGAACCCATCCCACTGAGGAGGATACTATAGACCCACATTTGTATTCTTGTCCAACATGTGTATTCTTTCCATTACAATAAAATCAATTCGCTTCCATTGGGTTTTGTTATATGTATTATTATAATATGCTTTTAGTATTTGCATATTATTTTTTGTAGGGTCTCTAATAATATTTTTGCAGATCTAAAGAACACTTGCAGCTCTTCTATGTTTGTTTTCCTTGTTGTTAGGTTGATCATCGCCAACCAAATAAGAAGAGGACTTTTTGTTCACTTGCTCAAAAGTATTCTCCTAACATATCTTGTCTTTTTTGTGCATTGTACTTATATAATTACTTGATGACATAATAAATTAAGTAAATACTAAATGAAAAACATATATAAACGGTTGCAAGTAATTATCATCACTAGAAATTATGTTTACACCTAAATTTCAACATGGAATTAGAGCTAGTTTTGAAGAGAACTCTGAGGTAGCCACAGACCCAAGAAGCCTAATCTTAATTTTAGAGAAGGACAAAGCTTGTATATTTTCCTGTGATCTCGACTAGAACATGAAGAAGAGTTGTTAGTCGAGTTTAAAAATGTATTTCTGGGCATATGTTGGAGTAGACACCACTATGATTGGACCAAAATTTGTTATGCTTCTTGAAGAAGGTACGATTCCCTTGCTAGAGTGCTAGACCTGGGGTTTAACACGTGTGTTAGATTTCTCCTAAGAGTTGAAGTTAATTTCAAGTGTAACAAAGTAAGGTCTTTTAAAAAAGGGTATGTGAAGGTATTGAATATACTATGTAGATTGAATGTTTAGTGTTATAGTTGATACAAGTCTGGTGTAATTCTGAAGCTCAGAAAACAAGAATATTAGAAAAGTCCAAAGTCGTCAAAGATAAATTTCATCTTAGGAGGCTACAAACATTTTGTCTATGGTCCAAGGTCTCAAATAGTAAGGCATAAAGCCTTAGGAGGACCAAATCGTATGAATATGTCTGCCTACAGTTTTTGTACAAAGGCCACATATTTCAAAATATATAAAAGGCCAAAATACGTCAATCAAGGATACCTCAATCTCATTAGATACAAACTAACATTTTTAGTGCAATTCATTATGACAAATCAAGGATTTAAGAAGAAAATTTAAATTGAATTTGGGAGAAAAGGATCGAGAATGATCTAGATCAAAGTTTTGTTCTATAGCTAAAGGCCCAAAGAAGCTTTTCCTTGCTTACTCTAGTAAGAAGGTAAAACTATTTGTGTTTTAGTAAGCCAAGATTGTATGAGCCTTAAATGAATCTACAAAGGTCCCAGAATCTTCGTAAAATAATAAATTTAGTGGTCCAAGATTATTGCAAGACCTCATAATTAGTGGTTAGGAAAAAAGGTCGAGGGTCTTACCATCAAAAGTTTTAAATGAAATATTAAGCATTTGGAAGAAGAATGGAAAAAAAATTGTTGATTTTATCTCAAAAAAATTCAATCTGTTATGTCTTGAAAGGGTCAAGTCTTTTAAAAGGACTCAAGTCACCTTGAAGTACCAAGATCATTCTAAAAAATGATTTCCTACTATTTTGGAGAAAATATCAATATGTCAAAACACAAGAAGTGTTGTAATGAAGTTCAATAAGAAAGAAGTTGCTACAATCCACGTTTTGATGCCCACTCCATGAAAATGTAAAAATTATTGACTTACACTGGTATTCATAGCCATCTTGATAAGACTTGAAAGAATTGAATCAATCAGACTTCCTAAGGATTATAATGACTTGAAAATAGGAAGTCATATTTTTTGAAATACAAGTTTCCTTGATGTCATTGTGTTCCTATATAAAATCATGTCACCTTATGATAAATATTCCAAAATATGTTTTTCATATGATAAGAAATAAAACCCCTTTGAAACCTTTGTTAGAGTTGAGATCAAAATGTGTGAAGATTTTTTGGATAATCTTCCACTAGTATTTCTATAAGGATTCTTGGGTCCTTCTAAGTTTTTGATGAAAAAGGAGTTGAGTTATTATGAAAGTTTTGGAATGATAAAGATAGATACATGTGAACAAATCATTGCAAGCATTTCTTTGGACATTTGGGTATTGACTTGAAAAGGACTACAAGGATGAGCACTCTATGTATCTAGGGTTTATGAAAAGCTAGACATTTGGATCTCTAAAGTGAGTAAACCCTAAAAAGAAAAAGGGTGTATGAACAAACCCTAGGTTGGATGTTTCCTTTGAAAGAAGAAACCTTGGCCCTTAAGAATGAAATCATGATGATGAACCCGATAAAAGTTGCAGATGGATGCTAGAGAACTTAATACCAAAAGGGAGTTCATATCCTCTCAAAATATAAGTATCTTGTATCTCCCTTACATGATTATTTTTATTATTTCTAGTAGTTAATATATTTTTCTTGATTTATTTTCTTGGTTATAATTCTTCTCCCATAATCTCCTAGCGTGCATTGCAATTGGAGTTGATCAGGTATTGGCAGAAGATGGAAGAACTCGAAGAATGAAGATAAACAAAGAGGAATTTCCTAAATCATAGAAGACGTGAATGTAGAAAGGAGAGTATAGTTTGAAGTATGCATTAGAGAAGTAAAAAAATCTAGCATGAAAGCAAGAAGGTTATCCTAGTAAGAGAGATATAGAATCATCTTAAGAAGCTTTCCTTAGTTAGAAGAGTTACCCTAGGATTTTGAAAAGAAGCCTAATGATTAAAAAATACCTCGTACCTTGGAAAAGAAGGAATCATGAGTCAAATGAAGAAATATTTACTTCAAAGGAAGCTAGAAAAAGAATTTGAAATGAAGGATCTTACACTACAACCTAGGACTTAAGGATACGTCAATTGGGTTGGTAGTGTTGATGATGAGTAGAGATACTATTAATAGTTGGGATATGGTAAGGTTTCTTGGAGTAACTTGAAGTAGGATTCTATTTCACTGCATAGATAGAAGATATGGAAGTTCATACAATTAGTTGTGAAGTAGTTTTGCTCTACAAGATGTTTCATGGATTATTTCACAACGTGATGGATTCAATTGTGATACTCTATAAATATTTTCAAAAAACATGGTTTTTCATGGAAGCTCAAAGGACTTTATGATTAAAGAGTATGGTGAAAATAAGAATCGAGAAGATACAATAGATCTTCACATATGAGAAGGTAGATGATGTAAGGAAAGTATGAGTACTTCTAAGACAAGCTTGGGCTTGTAGATTACTCCTCCCAAGTCGAGAGGGAGTGGAGATGTAACCCAGTTCTCCATATGTCATGTATTGTGACTAGGACTAACAGTATTAATTCAAGTACATGAACATGAATAGGGAGAGTGGTAGATTGGATTAGAATCATGGATTGACATTCTTGAGACATGTATTATGACTAGGATTAACAACAATAAGTCAAGTACATTTATCTGGTATAAGAATGGTCCATAAGACTGCCATTTCCTTGTGTAAAGAATTGTGACAACATATTAGGAAGTGGTCTTGTGGAGGATATACTTTGGTCAACCTAGGTGGAATATGTGCCTCAGAGAGGCAGTTTTGCAGTGTCCTATTAAATGTCCCCCAGCATTGTTCTTTGATCTAGTGGAGAGATAGAGATTACTTGTCAAGGCCTTGGTAATTTGATAATGTTGGTCATGATCATGTTTATAATGATGTTTATCAATCTAAATCCTTTCTTATAGAAGTCTTCAACTTGAGAATATATTGATGAGTCATTATGAATACCACACTAGCGAAGATGGATTCTTGAAATTGTAACTAGGTTCGGTCTTCATAATCTATATATTTTATGATTATGTTTTTGTAAAGAAGTCGAAAAGAATTTATTGAATTCAAAAGAAAATTTATTTTTGTTATGTCCCATTCGGAAATTTGAAAGAAAAAGTAAAAAAAAATTATTATGAGTTCTTTAGTCAAATTCTCAGCTACCAAGTTGGCCCTCCAAATGAAAAGTCAACTTAGCTCCTATTGGCACCCATTCAAACCCCACCAAAAGAGTATATGTATGCTACTCGATTTCCTCCAAAGTACAATTTGATTCACAACACAACATACTCATCTCTGATCCAAAAAAAAAAGGTCGAGTTGAAGAGGAGAAGCAAGAAAAGAAGTTTTGTGAAGAATTTGAATTTATTTATTGCATACTCTATGACAAAGATCAAAGTTCCTATGGTGGCTCCTGAGGCACAAACCCAAATTTTGAGGCATACATTTATATGATGAAGAGTGAGATTCATGTGGAAGCTTCGAAGGCACAAACCCAAACTTTGAAGCATGTATTTATGTGATGAAGTACGAGGTATCTGAAGCACGATTCTTTTGTGGAAAATGAAGTTCTTGAAGCATATTATTTGTGGTTAAGCGAAGATCTTGAGGCATTTTACTTCAGTGATATATGGAATCCAAAGGGAAAATTTGTGGATAGTATTGTGAATAGCATTATGGAAAAATTGAGGGATGACTTGGCACTTAAGTTACTGGTCAGTTTGTATATGACATGAATTTCTCTTGTTGATGAAAAATCTATAGGGAAATGATTGCTTGGTTTTCCCCTTTTGGGTTTTTCCTTGGCCTCTGACCTAGTTTTTAGTGTCTCTTTTATTTTTGTGTGCATTTTACTTGTATAATTGCTTAATGACCTAATAAATGAAGTAAATACCAAAAGAAAAACATATATAAAGAGTCACAAGTAATTATCATGACTAGAAATTCTATTTGCACTCCAATTTCAACAGTAATTTTGTCTTTATAAATAAAATTGTTAAGTATTTTTCATGGAAAAAAAAGTGCATAATAGTAAGTTTTTATACATGATATGGATAAAGAATTAAATCTTAATTAATCTACTAGAAAGTTTTTGTTTTTTTCTTTTTTAAATGATTTTATTGAAGATTTGACTCTATTTATGTGGATCCTACTAAAAATATATATTTCGTTAGATTTATCCTCTAACTATGTAATTTATTTATTTTTTAAATAGTTATTTATAGTTAGTCATACAATAATTTAGAACAATTATTATTATAAAACATTGTGTGTGTGTGTGTGTGTAGATAGATATAGGTTGAAACTTTGCATATAAGGGAGGAAAGGGTGGAAAAAGACTTGAAATATTTCTTATCTCTTAATCTTTCCTAGAAGAAAATCCTTTGAATAGGAAATGGGTTTCATAAATAAGGCACTCAAATGGTCGAGTCCAACTCTCAAAAAGGTCACGTCGGGAGAGAGAGTGCCCAACCTCCTCGAATCCCCTAGACTAGGAAATTAAAACTTACCGATATAAGCATACCCTCTTTGGAGGGGATTTTATACTATTCCAATCATGAAATCAACTGGCTAGAGTCCTCCTATACCAATATTGTTTATTATGTGAGCTCTGGGTTGAATCCTTTTAAAAACAACACCCTCATTTAGTCAACTCTACCAACAAGTAATTGGCTTTTGTTCAAACCTATTTGTAATTTTCATTTGTTGTAATAGAATGAATTAATTATGATATGGGATAACAAACCCCATAAAGCATCAGTTCCAATATCAAATGTGTTTGTCCATATGAACAACCATGAATTCAATTAATTACTCTACTCTCTTTATGAGAAGACATACATATGTTTCATTCCAAAGCTCATATCTCTCGACCTGTACTATTATTTCCCATTGACTCTATCGTCCCCAATGAATGACATGTCTCTCTCAATTAACGATGATATTTCTTATCGTTTCTTGCATGTCCCTGAAAATGCAGACTCATAGCCCCATAGTGCTAGAACTAGCCCCTTGATTAGATTAACCCCCATTCCCTTCAAATTATAATCAAAATTTGGAGGACCCCTTATTTTTGGAAGTGACCAAGTGGATATGGATACCTTATGACACATCATCACAATAATCCCATCCCCTCCATGTCCTTGCAAATCTAAAAAGGATGTTATAATCTCTTGGAACAAAAAAGGGATGAAGAGAGAAGACAATGTCTTTCAAAACTAGAATCTAAGTTTCAACATTGGCTCAATGAGGATTGGTAGTGTCATATATCATATCAATAGAAGGATATTGAAAATTGGAGCCTTATGGTTGTATGTAAGGAATGAAACTACATTTTTTTTCCACCAATTTGAAAAAAGAGGAAGACCATCATCACAATTTGGTCCATTGGTAGAGTAGATGGGACAAAGGCCATAACCTTCAAGTAAATTGTAGTAGAAGGGACCCCACATTTTTAGAGTTTATTCAAGGTAGATGCACAAGTTCCCATAGATTCCATTCTAAACATTGTCAATCAATTTCTTAACTTCATTGACTAAGAAGGAAATGATCAGCTAATGGTTGAATTTTCTAAGGAGTAACTATTTAGGGTCTTGTACAACATTTAGAAGGATAAAATCCTAGGTCCTAATGGGGCTTCTTATAAAAAATTATGTACGTTCTTTTGACTTTCTTGGGGGTGAATTTCCAAAGGTAATCAAGTAATACAAAACCTCTTTTCAAATCATAGCAAACTTCAATGTGACTTTTATTGCCTCAATCCTAAAATCTACTAACCCAAGTTCCTCTAACTAGTTCAAACATATTTCTCTTGCTAATGGCCTCTTTAAAATAATAATAGAATTGATTTCTAGAAGACTGAAAGATATACTCTCCACCCATATATCCCTTCAATATTTTAGATTTACAAGAGGGCAACAAATCCATGAAGTAATTGCACTAGCCCGAGGGTCTTCACTTCATCCACATAGGAAAGAAAAAAGTCTCACATTTAAAATAGACTTATCCTATGTAATTGGCAGGGTAGGTTTGGTCTACCATAGGATACTTCTCATTCACATGGGGTTCAATCATTTCTTTGATTTTTTTGGTTCTAAATTGTATATGTTCAACATATTTTACTTTATTTAAAAAAAATTAGCCACCTTCTTATTCGAATTGGAAGAGGCCTTAGGTATGAATGTCCTCTATCCCTGCTTCTCTTCCTCCTACTTGTAGAAGATTTTAGCAAACTAAGAAATGATGCAGTTTATAATGGAAAAAATGAAAGGTACATCAATCAACCCCACCATTTCAATCTCACATATTTTGTTTGTGAATGTCATTGTAATTGTTTGTGAAGGGTTGATCCAATATGTGGAAGAGTTGGAGGATCCACTATCAACCTTTTGTAAATCCACAAGGATGCAAATAAGCACAAGTTCTCTCTCTTCACCTAGGGATAATGGAATAGGATAAAACTAACATTCCATAAATCTCTTAGATCTTTAGGAAGAGGATTTAGGCTTAAGTTTTAAATACTTGGGATTGACTATAAAAGAAAAATGGTTACGAAGAAAGTGACTATTTGTGGCTCCTAGATAATTTGTGAAAGAAGATAAATAAATGGTGCAATAAGTAGCTTTTTAGAGCTATCAAGCTAATTCTAGGAAATAAATTATTAGAAGTCATGCCCATGTAGTGGATCACTCTAAACTGGGTTTCCAACGGAATCCTAAGAAAAATCAAGAAACTCTCCAAATTCCTCTTGGTCGGGGTCAGAAGATAAAATATCTCTAGTGCTAGCATCTTGGAGGAAGCTAGTAGATCCCAATTCCTTTAGGGGTTGGGGATTAAAAAACATATTTATTTTCTCAAAATCACATTATAAAATATTTCTTTTGGGTTGATACAAGGAACTAGCCTTTGGACATGATTTCTTTAGGAAAATCATCCTTAAGATTCCTTAGTATATTGGATAAAAAAAAACTAACAAGAAAGTACCTACTAGAACAATCATATGGAAAGTTATCTTAAACTCTTTTCCTCTCATATCTAACTAATTGATTTGTTTAATTGGAAATGGGGCCCAAATTCTTCTAGAAAATAATCCTTAGATAGGTAACAATAATAACCACTCACTGCTTGATCCTCTGATTCAAAATTTATAAAGAGAAGGATTTTACTTCCTCAATCAGATAGAGAAGGGATTATGTCTTTGGACACTCCCGCTAGATGACTTGTAAAGAGGTTGGAATTGGATTTTACTATGCACCTTTGTGGAACCGCTATACAAACTCTCTCCAAAGAAATTTCATCTACCCATATAACTAGGAATATCAACTGATTTAGTACCTTAACCCCAATGGTGGATATGTTCTAAATCTGGGATACATTTCCCTGACACATGCAATTGGAGTTGATCCTCCTCCTTGGTGGGGGAAATAAGTGTAGAAGCTAAAGTTCCCAACCAAAGATAAAATGTTCATGTGGCTTCTACTACAAAATAAAGTGTCCACTTGGGACAAAATCCAATGTCGAAATTTCTATGGGACTAGAAGTTGTAACCTCTATAAATAAGATAATAAGGCAACCAACACCCCATCCTTGAATGTTTCTTCTTTATGATTGTTTGGATTGAAACCCAAAGGTCTAAAGGAACATCGTGCATCTGGGGTCATGACCCTACAACAACAACTCTTAAAAGTTGGATTAGCAATTAGGATACAAAAAACTAGAAATCACTCCCCTTGGTTATAGCTTAGGGCAGTTGGATTAAATGTAATCATTCCCCTATTAAGGACTATGATTCCTCTTCCATGCATTGTTCCCTATAAAGTTGTGTCATCCTATTAACCTATCCCCAAAGCCTTTTTTCTAATACGTAGAGTCCTTTCCAAGAGCCTATTCTATAAAATGACATACTTGTAGCATCTATTTCAATGTTAAGTTGGGAATTGATACGAATAACTCATGACTCTAAAACTAGTCTTAATGATCACTAAGAAAAATGTCATTTCCCATATCCAAATTTATGGAGACTTTCTATTTGTGATCCAGTGGATGAAAGGAGAATTTAGTTTGTACAAATTCACATTGAAACCTCCTTTTCATGCTATTCTCCAATAAAAATTATCCTTCTTTTGGATTTCTTTCTTGCATGTTTATAAGGACACGAAATATGAATTAAACCAACTATTTAAGAATGGAGTGGCAGTAGAAAATGGGATGTGGAATATCGTGAAAAAAAACCTACACAATCATTTGAATATGTTCACGTCCATTAGTTCTCAACTTATTTTGCTTAGTTTAGAGAATTTTGATCGGTGTCTCCTGATGCGAATCTAGACTAACTTCCTATGGAATACCAGTGGAACTTTTTCAATGTATAAAGAATATTTTGTTGAAAAATTTAATGTGAAATATAAATATTGCTTCAATAGTATAAATCCCAATATAGAATTGCTTGAAAAACAAATTTGATTACAAGCGATTATTTGCTTACTAAAACTACATCTTTGTAAAGCTAAAATTTGAATACTCTCTACACATCAACTATAATAGTTTTGTTTTTATAAATAAATTTGCTATGAAAAAGATCCATGGAAAAATACATAACAATAATTGTTTATACAAGAAGAAGAATAAGAAGTTATTTTAATGTCCACGAGGCTAAAGATAGTCTATGGGATAGATAGCTTCTTTATATGGCTCTTGTATTCAACCATTTCCTGTGAAGTTTCACATTAAACGCTCTGAGCTTCTCGGCAAACCCTTAGCTGAAGAGATTATCCCAAGAGCTAGCTACTAAAATATCTCCATAACTTTCCTTGTTGTCTTTGAAGACCTCACTTCTAAAATTAAATTCTTTTCTATTTCCACTTTTCCGGAAGAGAAAAAAATGCATACTCTACTTCTTTTGGCATTTTCCAGCACCATGTTTCACAACGGAGTTGACGAGAATTAGTCCTTAATTGAGAAATAAGAATTTAGGCTCTCCAAGAAATATTGGCCCCTATGTATGATTTTTGTTGATGATTATGAGTGGGATTAAACTCTTCAATATAATATTTTTTCTTTCTCCCTAGCTCCTTCTCCCAAGTACGTTTGTGCAACTTATCCATAACAAAAGATTTTATCTCTTTACTATTTGTGGGACACATTGTCAAGAAAATACCCCATTTACTAAACTGTTTGTTATTTTTCTGTATCCAAGTCTTCTTTCTTTTGCACAATGTGTCATTAAACAAAACCTTAGGCCATCTACCCTCTTCCATTTGCTCAATTTTTTTTAAATAACTTATGACCTACATCATAGCAATTGCTTCAATAAGAGTAGCCCCTGTTTCACTTAACAAGATAGCATAAGGAATTGCACTTTTAATTTTGAATTTGTTTATAATCGAACGCTTTTGAATTTTCTCAATTGTTTCCACTGCATGTCAGATGTATTGTTGGCCCACGGTGCATAACCGTAGAGAATCATCAGAATCACTAAAAGCCCAGAAAGAGTTAGATTGGTTTTCCAATCCAAAAACTCTGACTCTCTACACCTATTTTGAAAAGCATAAAATTTTTTCCAAGCCCCAAAAGTTCTTTTCTTTCTACATCCATCCCAACTTAGATTTCCGTTGAAGTCAATTCTAAGGTATTTGTAATCCGCAACTTCTTCCAGAATGTTTCCTTCAAAGTAGAACTTATGTTGGTTATGTTTCCTATTGTTAGAGAAAACCACTACTTTTGTTTTTCTAATACTGACTTGCATCCCCACTCTTCTAAAAAAATTCTCAAGGTAAAGTAAGTGCTCTTACAAACCAAGAGTGGATCTGGTAATCACAATAAGGTCAGCTGCATAAAAAGAATCCTTATAAGAAACTTTCCCAAATGGATACCATCACTCCCTTGCAAATTTAGCCACTTCAATCTTATCGATATATAAACCAAAGAGGGTAGTAGACAATGGGCAACCTTGTTTGACCCTAATATCACTTCTAAAACTTTCAGAAATGCTCGCTAAAGTTTTAATTTTAACTTTCACCTCTTCATACAAACTATGCATAGCTACTCTCAAATGCCTGGGAACCCCAAGTTCTTCCATTCTGTGCCAAATATTATCCCTAGGAACCATGTCAAATACTTTTATAAAATCAACAAAGCAACAAAAGATTTCTTCCTTTTCCTCCCAAACTTTTTCAATGATGTGCCTTAAAGTTATACCATGATCAAATGTGGAATGTTTAGGTATAAAAAGCGATTGCCCTTTAGCATGTGTATCACTTGCTTCTACCCACTTGATAATTTTATTTTCTAAAATGATTCCAAATAACTTTGCAAACAAGGGGTTCACCATTATGTTCCTATAATTGGAGGGATTATTGAAGTCAACACTCTTGAAAAGAGGTATTTCCTGACTAGTTGTCCAATCTGTGGGGAACCCCTATTGTATGATGTTGTTGAAAAAAAATTAATGTGAGGTGCAAGAATTTTTAAGCCCCACTTTAGATACTCTACTTGGAGTTCATCTAAGCCTTTCGTTTTTCCAACACCCAACTTCTTGATCCCCATCTCTACCTCTTGCACTGTGAATAGTTTTGCATTAGTGTTGACCAAGGGAGGAGGGTCAACCTTGCGATCCTACTCATAAAGTTGTCTTGCATAGCCAAACCATTTAGAAGTTTTATATTGTTTTAAATTTTCATCTTTTAGTTGGAGCTCCTTCCAAAATAATTTGGGGTTATTTTTCCCAAGGAAGATTAGTTCTTCTCTCCTCGAAACCATGAAATCAACCATTTTCTTTCTTAATATCTTCTTGTAAGATTTGAGCTTTATGTTATACACTTTACACATTCTCCTTGCCTTTTTTCATTCCTCATCAAACCAAGCATTAATCAGAAAGCAATTTGTTTTAGACTTCCTAATTTTTTCTCTTTTGCACTCTGCAAGTGCGCTTTCAATTAAATGTGTTAATTCATGATTATGAAGGTCGTGAAATGGGATTTTCTCCTTCTTGAATATCCTCTCTAATGCTATTTTGAAGGTATTACAATTTTCTCGATTCAAAAGAGTTCTGCCCTTTTGGAGATTTTGTTGAACACACTATGTTTTTGACCCTAACTGCTTGTTTTCAGTCCAAGAGAATGTTAAATAAATTGGTTTGTGATCTTATTTGAAGTCCCAAAGTTGATCTCCAATTAAAACTTCCTCCATTTTCTCACAGAAACTATGTGAACAAATTACATAGTAAATTATACTTGCTCCATTATAATTATTGCAAGTGAAATTGCTGGAGTTTTCCCATCTAGAAAAACCATTACAAATGACTAGATCAAAAGCCCCACATAGAGTAAGCAATTGTTCACCAAGATTGCAACCCCTGTCCTCTGAAATTTTTTCCCACTGATGATTACTCTCTTGTGTAAGCAAGATAGGGTCGTAGTCTTCTTTACAACAAAGAATGCTAGCTTGCTCACTTGTAGTCCTAGCATTGAAATCACCCATTATAATGACTTCGCTTAGCTGAGAATATGTTGCAATATTTGTCTTTAAGGCTACAAAGGGATCTTTGTGGTCAAGCCCTATAATTTTGTATATTTTTTAAACATGCGGCATAAAATAGCATGATACAATTCTGATGTGATTTCCATTTTCTGATATTTTAAACCAAACATATTGTTACTTGAGTCTTCTTTTCTAGATGAATGAAATGACTTTCTTTTTCTATCACTAATACTATGATACCCCCATGTCCTTTTCCATTCCTTGTTGCCTTGTTCCACACTGCCATCTTTCAGTACCCTTCAAACAAAGGTGTCTTGTACCTTTCATGCTCATGTGTTTCTATGAGGCAAATTATATTTCTATCTTCCACAATAGGCCCTAACCCAGGTCCTCATCTCCATGGGTAACATTGGAGTTCCAACAAACTAATATTAAGGAAACCTGGGTATGACTTGATTTCTATTGTTTTGACATGCAAGACTCATAGTTGAGTATTTCTCCGTACTTACATGTACTGACCTTCCCTCCTGATTTCCTGCTAAAGAGTTTGGTGCCTCTTCTTTATTATCATCTTGATGCCTTATTTTGGAATGAGGTCCAAATCACACTATCACAGCTTTATCCTTATCAATCCATGCTCTCTTGCCCTCATCTCATGTTGCCCTAACCTTTGACATTCCTTCCCTCCTGTCCTCTTGATGTCTTACAGTTAAATATTCTTTTAGAAAAATGCTAGAACCCCTCAAGAGTTGCTTCTTGCTTAGAATGATATATTTATCATGCAAGCAAGGAATAACAATTTTTATGGGCCTGGCTCTCTCACCGTTAAACTTTCCTACCCTCCATGGTTGGCATATTTGTCCTTGCCATAGCAGCTTGTCTTTCAAGAAGTCTCTTGGAAGGTCAAGAGTAGATTCATTTTTCCCATAGTATTTAACCCCTTTAATAATTATGTTTTCTGCTCTATCTCGTCTTTCCTTGCTTTCTATATCTTGCATGTTTTGAACCCGAATGTTTGCTTCTCCTTCCCTATTAGCAGAATTGCTAATAACTAGAGCCAAGTTTTGGAAAATTTTGTGGGACCTCCTTTCCTTTCTTCTCTTGTTGTCTCTTCCTGGTTGTCCATTTGGGAAACAACTTTCCCTTTGTCTTGGGATGGTTGTCTATTTGGGCAACAACTTTCCCTTTATCTTGGGATGGTTACGCATTCACCACCTTTGTACTCCCCACTACAAATTTCTTCATGTTTTGCACATCTATGCGTTGTCATTTTGTCTTCTTTGTAGGAAAGTTTCTTATAACAATGCCACTTGCTCCTTCAAAATTTTATTACTTTATGCTAAAGCCTATTCTTAGTTGTTATTACATGAATTGTATGATCTCTTTGTTTCTCTTTAGGTTCTAAAACCTCCAACCTTTTTTTTGCACTTAACAATTCTTTCACATAGACATGAAGAGGTGAGAGGTTTCGGTGTGGGACTATAGAAGGAGAAATCATCAATGACTTTTTGTCTAAGCTTGTTGTTTCCATATGCTTGCAAAGTGGACTTGTTTGAATATTTCTTATTGCGAAGGCCGAAGTACTTTCCCTTTGGGACCTTTTTCCTTGTCTGTTCTCATTTTAAACATGCTAATCTTCTTAAAATGCCCCTATACTGTTTGGCATTAACACATTAACCCAAACCCATGCTTTAGTTGATAAGCAATTTTCACATATCATTTGTTTCCACAAATTCTGACATTTCTTATCTTGTTATCATATTTGAATGCATTTAACCATTGTAACTCTTAATTACTCTACCAAGCTTCTAACGATGCCTTCTAATGTCTTCCTCTTCGGTCTACCTTGATCGTTGTATTAATGTTTCCTAGATCAATTATAAGTCAGATTGAGCAGAAACAGAGTTCTGGAAAGCACGAGTGTGAAAATTGTTAGATCATGAGTAATCAAGTTACAAAAAGTTACGATTACATTGCGTTGTGATCTGGGTAAAGGACAACGGGATCCCCTTGAACACCTAGAGCTCAGTTGTATGCCCCTGCTGCTGCCTAGGAATGGGATCAACAGAGCAGTTTGCTAGCAGAGGCGTCAACATTGGTGGCCTAGACTGTTTAACGCAGGATACTCACAACAACTAGATTACAGAAAGCCCACACAGGTGTCAAGATAATCATAGATTGCATCCAAAATCCATTATCCAGCGAAAACGCTCGTCTCCCTCTCATATACATTCTCATCCTCCATCCAACAATGATGTTCAGTGTTAAAAATCTCAATTACTCTATTAAATTTATTTTTATGATTTTAATAAAGGGTTGAGACTATTTATATGGATCCCACTAAAAATATATATTTTCTTATATTTATATTCTAATTATGTAATTTAATTTATTTTAAATAATATTTTATAATTAATTTTAATATTTTTAATATTTTAATTTTAATGATATAGAAATTTTTTTATTATAAAACATATTTGTATATGATAATCTACTTGTTTTCTCCTTAATGGTAAGTGAAATAAGGGAAAATCTTCATGTTACAAGAGTTTTCAATTAAATAAAACTTCATAATAATCATGGTTTCTTAAATATTCATCAAACTAATTTTTTTTTTTCAATATGACTCAAAGGATCGAAAATATATATATTAATAGGTTGAGAATAATGCATATAGGTAAGAATAAAAAGATCACTTCAAATGTTTTTTATTTCCAAATCTCAAAATCAAGCAAATAGCCTTTATCAAGAAGGGATTCAACCTATAGCCCCATAGTGTTAGAACTAGCCCCAATCTCTAATAAAATAAAGTCCATGCTTTCCTTTACCCAGAATAAAAAGAACACTTCAAATATTTCTTATTTCCAAATCTCAAAATCAAACAAATAGCTTTATCAAGAAGGGATTCAACCTATAGCCCAATAGTGCTAGAAGTACCCCAATCTCTAGTAAAATAAAGTCCATGCTTTCCTTTGCCCGTGGATTTTTGCAAATTAAATCATAAGATCAAACATGGAAATACCTAGACTATATGGGTCAATAGGAAATACATAGAGAAAATACCTAAACTGCAATATATATGGATCAAGAAGAAATATATTATATATGGATAGGATCATAACAGCGGGCTATCAATGGATCAGACGAAGTTTTAGCAGGCTGGCTAAGTGAAGCCCGAACGATTCATCTCCCTGTCATACAATATATACAAATTCCTCTGCTGATAGTTTCCTAGAATAGCAGCAGGTCCAACAGACTCAACGAGAGCACCAGTGAATGCCAAGCAATAAGTGTCTTAGGTCACTGGCACGAAACAATTGCCCTGAGGTAGTACCATGTCTGAGCCATCACTGAAATCGAATGCAAACTTAGGGAATTGAATATTGGTCACGCCAGACACATTGTAACATTGGCCTCTAACTTGAGGATATCCAATCTGAGAAGCTATTTCCAAGCACGAGGGAGTACGAGGAAACGAGAGGCCCCGAATGACGATGGCAGCAAGAGGAACGAGGGAGTACGTTTTCCATTGCGAATTCTGTGGAGTGGAGGGCGTGGGATCGGGACATGCCTGGAATTTGACGTTTTGCAGAACGCTTTCTCCTTTCTTTCTTTTTTTTAATTCAGAAGGAAAATTCTTAAACGTGAAAGGTGATAGGTAAAAGTATTTTGACATTGTAAATTTAAAGTCTAAATATTTAAGTTGACTGTTGTAAATTCTAATGAGCTAGGTAGAAGTATTTGACCTAGTAAATTTAAAGTCTAAATTGACTGTTGTAAATTGTAATGAGCTATGTAGATAGATATTAAGTTTTGACGATCTGCGGCTTATTTATTTTTTTAAAGATTGGAGAATAGACATTTTCTAGTTTGATATACATTTCATAAATTAATGAGTTATTGGGCCTTTTTCATGTAACTATAACACCTTGTGAGTTCTATGTAGTCGATGGTCTGTGCCAATTAAGTGCATTTAACGAGTCTACATGACTTGGTCTGTTTGTGGATTGCAAGCATTCTTATCCTTTTGATTGCAACTCAGTTTGTAGTAGATTTTTAAGATAATGATATAATTTTATATATATGAAGTGAATATTAAAAATGTGACACTAAAATAAATTAGGGTAATATAGAAATTGAAATAGTTTATTTAAATTTTGGTATAAAAAATGATATATATAAAATTTAAAATTGAAATATAATATTTTTAATAATTTTTATTTTTATGTTTTTATATTAGTCTAATTTATCTTAATTTTAAATCAATCAAATGCTGAAAGAAATCAAATCTTTTGAGATGTAAACAATTTTTACAATGAAAAATATTTGATCTCTCTCAAGGCAATGGATTTAGGCTGTTATAATATATATGTAGTTGACATTGAAATATTTTATCTATAATTCACATTCTCCACATTAAAATGTTAAAATATGTCCCCTCATATTTTTTCCTATGTATACATTTAATTATTTGTATTATTAACATTCTCTAAAATAGTAAATATCAAATCTATATTAAACATTGAAAAAAATACAAATATATCTCATACATTGAATGCTCAAGCTATGTAGAGGGAATCTGATAAGAATGGAGAGCGAGCAGCAAGGGTTTCAACAAGTTGTAGAGGTTGATCCTAATGGAGGGTCACAGAGGAGGGAGCTCCACTCCTTCCTATAAGGAAGCCATAGCCAGCAGAGATAAGTGAGCTCTGGAAAAAAATGCCATAGGATCTGCGGAGGGAGGGAACAAGAAGAAACAGACGGGATGAATACCAAGGAAAACAGTAGCACAAAAGACAAGGAGGAAGAGGACAAAAGTCAGGTAGACAAAAAACAAAAGGGACCTTGCAAACCCAAGGCAAAGATTACTCCTAGAGTAGTTTTAAATGATTATGCTCTACAGGCACACAGGGAACACATGGGAACTTACACTATCATCCGTAAATTCATGGGACTATGGCCCACTGAAAAAGCTTTACAGACGTGGATCAAATATCACTGGAAACCCAAAGGAAGCATCGACCTACATCTTGGGTCAAAGGGATTCTTTATCGTGGTGTTCACAAACATCGAAGATAAAGATAGAATATTTGAAGGAGGACCCTACTTTTATGCAGTAGTCAGCTTCTATATGCGGCCTTGGAAGATGAACTTTGTCCTGGAGCGGGAAACTTTGACTTCGGTACCAGTCTGGGTAAAGGCTCTATTCCCTGCCTCTTGATTACTAGCAAACCGAATCACTAGCTACCATAGGAAATAAACTAGGTCGTTTTTTCAAAGCCTTTGAAGCCACAAGAAGGGGGAAATATACTTCCTTTGCAAGAATATGTGTGGAAATGGATCTATCAGGAGCTCTCCCGTATGAAGTTATCTTGGAAGTTTTCTATGAGGAATGGGTGCAAACAATAGACTACGAGCATATCCCGTTCAGATGCCGTAGATGCCACGAACATGGACACTTATTCAGAGACTGCCCTCTCAGTAAAGCAGACAACAAGAGCAAGGCTGATATGATGAAGGACACATAAAGCTTTC
The DNA here is from genome assembly GCA_000404065.3 of Pinus taeda. Classification (NCBI taxonomy): domain Eukaryota; kingdom Viridiplantae; phylum Streptophyta; class Pinopsida; order Pinales; family Pinaceae; genus Pinus; species Pinus taeda. Next base: position 13,338 of record APFE030615399.1, on the reverse strand, counting down.
AAAAAGTGGTAAATAGAGGAAAAGGTGGTAAAAAAGGGCCAAAGCAACAACATAATGAGGGGCAAAAGAACAGTCAGAACAAGTTTCAAGTACTGGAAGAGAATGAAGAAATCACAAAAGAAGACCAATCTATGGAAGAAGGTCCTAATGAAAAGGAGAAAGAAGAAGACAACAACCAAACACAAGATATTGGCAATCAGAAAGAGACTATGATGAGTGAAGCAGAAATGGAGATGGACGCGGAAATGACCCAGAGTGAAATAGATCTAGAGGACCATGAGCTATAAGAGATCCTGGAGAAGGAACACCTAGGTCTGGAAGGTTTCCTGATGCAGGGAACCACAGGAGGGATAGATTCATTGCCTCAAGAGGAATGCAATAGAATACAGTAGTTTTTTTTATGGAAAACTCAGGAAAGGGGGTTGAATAAAGGAAAAACCACTGACATGTAGGATCACAAAGGTGGGGAAACAATGAAATCAACTCTAGGTTTAGCTACTAGAAATCCAGGAAAGAAGAGGGGCAGAAAAAAGCAGAATCAACTCTTGATGGAGTGTGGCAAGCTAATGATAGATTTGGGTAAGATGAAAAATCTAACTAGCTACTCCTTTACAAATCTTTAATAATGAAGTTCACATCTTGGAATATCAAAGGTCTAGGTAGTAAAAGAAAACAAAGATTACTTAGTAATAGGATGAAACAAGTAGCACCGGATGTGATCTTCATCGAGGAAACTAAATGTTCCATTCAAAAAATAAAATAGATTTACAGCAAATGGCTCAATAGATTTGAGTTTCTAGAAGTGAAATCAGAGAATACAACAGGAGGTATTCTAATGATTTAGAACCCCTAAAATTTTGATATTATAGATGTAGAGGCAGCTAGGAATTATCTTTCAGTGGTTATACAACTAGTGGGAGATAAGGAAGTCTACCTGGTCACGAATGTGTATGGTCCCCAAGGATGGATGGTAAACTCAAGCTTCTAGATTCCCTGCAGGATCTCATGGAAAGACATGCTAGAATCCCTTGGATCTTGGGGGGTGATTTCAATGATCAAATCATTGTCGAAGAAAAAAGGGGGTACTAGAATTCTAAATAAAGACTCTTGTGCATTTCAAGCCTTCATAGAAAATATGAAGCTAGTGGATATAGTAATGAATAATGGGACTTTTACCTGGAACAATAAAAGAGGAGGAGAATCTCAGGTGGCCTCCAAATTAGATAGATTCATAATCTCAGAGGATCTCATGCTCAAGGACAAGGACATAGCTGCTAGAGTTCTACGCTTTGGAGGATTTGATCACTGGTCGGTACAACTAGAAATTCAGGGCATTGGCACCCCCAGGAATAGACCTTTCAGATTTGAAAACATCTGGCTCTCCCACCTAGATTTCAGCAACAACATAGCCATCTGGTGGGCAGAAGATTTGAATATTCAGGGCACAAGAATGTTCCTTCTTCAAAAAACTCTCAAACATATTAAACTCAGGCTCAAGGAATGGAACATGAAGGAATTCGATAATATTTTTGCAGCAAAAAAAATCTATTGAAGGAAAAATGTAGGAGCTCAACCAAACCCTTATCATGGAGGGTTTTAATAAAGATAGAAGTGATCAGGCAACCAAATTTCATTAAGAATGGGAAAACTTATGTAAACAAGAGGATATTTTTTGGAGGCAACAATCCAGGGTGCATTGGCTAAAAGAAGGACAACGCAACACTAGATTTTTCCATAATTCCACTATGGTGAACAAAGCTCACAATAGGATTTCTTCAATCGAGGATGAGGGAGGTAACCTTCTCAATTCTCATGAAGAAATAGAAGCAATGCTAGTTTAGCACTTTCATGGCATTGCATAGGAAACCTGTTCAGACAGAGAGCTAGCCATCAAGGGTATAGCAATACATATACCCAAGCTGGTTTCCAGAAAGGACAACTTCAACCTTAACAGAATAGTGATGAAAGAGGAGGTGAGTGAGGTCCTCAAAGAAATGCAAAATGGTAAGGGACCAAGCCGAATGGTTTCAATGTAGATTTCTTTAAAGCTTGTTGGAATATAGTAAAACAAGACATTCTGAACGTTGTGGAAGACTCCAGGAGGGACAAGACTATATTGAAGGCGCTTAATTCAACCTTTATCTCCCTGATCCCTAAACAAGAATTGGCTTAAACTCCTAATAGGTTTAGACCCATTCAGGGAAAATTTTAAGAAACCCCCCTAAATTTATAAGTATAACAAATGGGTGAATCTCCATGGTATATAGGAAAAATGGAAGGCGATTTTATCAATAATATAATATGTATATATAATTTTT